>OY978219.1:31899389-31989641 GCA_963854785.1 Vaccinium vitis-idaea | reverse complement strand
AAATAAAAAAATGAACAATGAAATAAATAAGAAAACAAGTAATTTTTCAAGAATCTAGCTGGTCTAGACTTCGCCTGCAGAGGACAGTTTGTGTTATCGCAGCCGTTCAAAAATATTTTTACAAGACCAATAAATATTAGTACTCAAATAGAAGCACTACCATATCATTATTGCTAAAATATCGAATCAAGATCATATCTTGAGATATTATCATGTGGTCCCTCATGCCATGGAAAAAAGCACTCCCTGTGAAATTCCAATCATTGATTCGGTAGACTTCAAAGTGATTGTCATCGACACCAAAAATTAAGATAATCGAACATCAATATTTGACTTAACAACCTATATTTCCCAAAAAATTCATAAAAGGACCTATTTTACTGTTCCTTTCTTTATAGACAAACATAATTCACCAAATTTTTACAGACATCCGATTAACCTGATTTTTATATAGCCATTAAAAAAAACACGTGATTTTTGTATGACATGAATTATAACCAAATTACGTGTTTTTGTATAACATGAATGATAACCAAATCAAGACTTACAAAATGAAGGACTTGAATCCTCAAATTGTGTGTCTCATTTTACGGAATTTCACAGGGGCTGCTTTTTTCCACTGCATGAGGGACCACATGTTATATCTCAAGGGAGAGCAATTTTTTAGTGTCGAGCAGGTATAACATGGTACCCGCGCGCGTGATCTCAGCCATTCATTTTGGTTTTGGACGGTTTGGATTATGGGGAGAGAAACAGGAGAGAGAAAGGAGAGAGAGAGAAAGGGGAGAGAGAGGGTTTGATCTGGGCCGTCCAATACAATTTTGGACTACCCAGATGCAATGTTCGGATACCACGTAGGCTCGGCCACGTGATACCCATTCAGTACCCAAATTTTTTTCCTCTTGATTTGATATTTGAGCGGTAGTGCTACTATTTTCTTAAACGTATGAAACCTAAACATATGCATCTTTTCAGAGAGTTCAATCTAGACCGTTCATCTCAACATTTAAAAACACTTTTAGTGTTCGAAATTTGACCCGGACACCTGATTATAAAAAATACATCATGCTACTTGAATGAAACTAAAGTGCTCAGAATTTGCATACAGTTTTCATGTGAATGGTTACAGGAAAGGTGGGTGTGCCTCTCAGTTAATGTGTCATAGGAACACAAACACATGGCAAATGGATGGGTTCATCGGTTAGCTCACAGGGTTGTACCTTTGCTCCGGTGTGGTTCATGCAATAATTAATGCAATGTGGATATTGTGCCTTGCCTTCTCATAAATAAATAAATTTAAAAAAAAAACGAGTTTAGGCATTTTTTGAGAAAGAAACTTGAAAATAAGTTAAGAAAGAACAGTACTGTGCATTTAGTTAAAATTATAAAATTATTTTCCATAACCTAGATCTATAAACAATATTCAGGGCGTGATCCAACAAGTAAAAGAACTGGTGAAACGTACACTATTTTTAAGTTCTCATTTTGCAAAACGTCCAATCGTTTTGGAATGGGGAATATAATGTTATAAATATTCAAGTTCGTATATGGAATTCCCGGACCCGGGGAGGTGTTGTCCACTCCCATGCCACGCACCATGTTGTGCGCTTCTTGGCTGTCCGATCATGTTTTGGACGGCTCGGATGTGTTCGGCAATTTAATTTAATTTTGATTTATTTTGGTCGGTAAAAATTAAAATACATTCGAGCGGTCTAAAACACGATCGGACGGCCGAGGAGCGCACAACACGGTGCGCAGCACGGGAGTGCACAACACCTCCCCCGGTTCCAGAATTCCCATGACATGCACCAATTCAGATTCGTGAGCCTAAATCGAGTTAAAATTGTTAGATTCACGTTTGGCTCATTTATCATACGAGTCCAAAATTAGAGTGTCAAAATTGACTTGCTTAGACCATCTCCAATTGTGACCCATTTTAGGACTCCATGGTGAACATATAAAAAAATGCATCTTCAATGCATGACCCAAATCTATAACTGTTTTGGGTTTACCCATTTTTTTCCCGAATAATACTACCTAAATTTCTCCCCATTTTTTCCCAACGGCTTGAGAGAGAGAGAGAGAGAGAGAGAGAGAGAGAGGGAGAGAGGGGACCTGAATAACAAAAGCTTTGTGCTTAAATAATGACATACTGTAGTTCGATACATATTAAATTTTGTCATTGCAGATGCTTACACCCAAATTGGGCATTTACTCAAAATTTAACTCAATGTATATATAAAAAAAGGGTAAAGACCGGAGATACTCTTAGTAGACGAATCGAAGTCGAATAATTTTTATCGAGTTGAACCTCAAACTGAATGGAGATGCTCTTAGTAGACGAATCGAAGTTGAACGATTTTAATCAAGGCAAGCCTAAAACTATCAAAGAGTCCATTACGAGTCGGTTCAAAACCTGGGGACCAACAACTGCAAGGGTCAGCAGGCTTGTCGAACCAATCGGGACAATTCAAACGTATTTTGAATGGTCTAAATATGAGTGGAGTTAAAATATCCAAAATATCTTTCGACACTTCTCAAATCCAGATCGTCACAAATACGTTCGGACGAGCTGATCTCGACTCGACAGGACCTACCGACGCTTGCGGTTTATTTGCACTGCATTTAGGGGGTGTTCCACTAACCCAGTTTTTTGAAAAAACTGATTTTTCACGGTTTTTTATGTGATGTGTTGTGAGAAAATAACTTGTCTCAGTGTTTGAAAAACACAATTTTTTGTTAGTGGAACACCCCCTTAGATAAAAAACAAATCACATAATGGCAACCCAATACGTATGGGTCCAGGTGTCCAGCTCTAGTTCTTTTCAGGCCCCACAATAAATATGATCACAAAAGAAAAGTTTGTCTACACTTTCACCACATTTTGGCGTTTTTCGTTTTGGGTTGCAAGACTCGATTTTATCAATTATTACCTAATCATTATTCTTATTTTCAAATATTATTCTTTTTTTTCTCTCTATCTCTCTCTAATCATTAACCCATATTTTTAATTATTATCCCTATTTTTTCATTCAATCATTACCAAAAACTAAAACTCAAAATTCATACCAAACGCAACCTTTGATTCCATTCCCAATCGCCACCACAACACAGGCTCTTAACTCCCGGATACATCACAACATTCAATCCAATGGTCACAACTAAACTTCACAAACCGACCCCTCACACAGAACCAAACGAATCAATAAAAAGCGCAACGTTTCCATCACCATCCCTTATCCACGGTTCCAGAGAATATTCTTTACACCGGCGGCATAAATTAAAATTTCTTTCAAATTGATTACATTGCACAATGTAATCAATTTGGAAGAAATTTTAATTTATGCCGCCGATGTAAATAATGTTTTTTCTTCCTGCAAGGATAACAAATTTAAACCATTCATTGCTCCGATTAAATCCAAAAAATGCATTGTCGAAATAAACAAAGATATTAGAGCATCTCCTACCAATTTTCAAATTCTCCAAAATGAAGAACTGAATTGACATATTAAGGGGAGATTTTGTAATTTATACCAACTTTTCTTAAAAAAATTGTACTGTTTGGAGGGACCCATCCTCTTTTTTGTCACATCTATTCTTCAAATTTATTTTGGTTCTTCAAATTTGAAGAACCAAAATAGATTTGAAGAACCAATTTTCCAAAAAAGAGGATGAGTCTAGGGATGGCAATGGGGCGGTTCGGTTCGGGTATTGGTGTATCCGAACCCAATACCCGAAACCAAAAGGGTACCCATAACCGAACCAGTAACCGAATGGGTAGGGGAAATAGAAACCGAAGCTGAACCATTCGGGGTTCGGGTAATAACCGAACCGATTGGGTAACCGAATTAATTGGAAAGTCATCCAAACAAATGGGCATTGACCAATCGGGTTTCGGGTAATAACCGAACCGAATTGATTATATCACACTACTACCCGAACCGAATTGAGTATATCACACTACCACTGTACAAAATTCATCAAATTCCCAGTTGGCCATGTCCAAAATTCCCAGCTGGCCATTCCCAGTACAAAATTCATCAAATTCACAGTACAAAAATCATCAAATTCATAGAACATAATTCCCAGCTGGCCATTCCCAGTACAAAATTCATCAAATCCCAACTGCTACTTCCCAAATTGATCAAATATTCAAATCCCGGTAATAAGAACCAATCATAGGCCATGTCCTAGTGTCCTACATTAATACATTATCACTGAATGCCAAATTGGGAACATGAGACAACAACAAATCCAACAACACAGCAGCTAATAGTCTAAGACTCCAATAGTCTAATAGAGAACAACACCACAGCAAATCCAACAAAATAGTCTAAGTCCAAATCCAACAAAATAGTCTAAAGTCCAAATAGAGAAGAAACAACACAGTAAACTAGTGAAGTAGTAAACAGTTCATCAAATCTCAAATTATCAAATCCCAGATTGCTTGCTTCCTTTCCAACCGTCAACGGTACTAGCCAAGTCCAAATGTATTCATATATGTTTAAATGGACAAAAAAAATTCAATTAACATGGGCAATAATGCAATATATAATGTTAAACCATAAGGCAACAAGAAATGGTAAACAAAAATGCAAATGACCTCACGAGTCAAGCACGAATCCCCTGATTCTTGATCATCATATATAGTGGCGTATCCGGATGATGATTCACCTAACAAAATAAAAGTAACAAACAAATTCGTAAGTAACAAACAAATTCATAAGTAACTAACTTATTACCTTTCATTTCAGTAGCCCACAACCAACTTTGAGCACACATCAAGGCTTCCATCGTGTCGGGATGAAGTCTACTACGATGTGGACTCACCAACCTACCACTTGCGCTAAATGCGGACTCAGAAGCAACTGTGGATACGGGAATAGCCAACATATCTCTAGCCATGGCTTGTAAAACGGGGGTACTTACCAATTTGTGAGCTCCACCAATTCAACACATCAAATCCCGGGGATTTTGGCAAGGGATCCTCCGCCAAGTAATGATCCAACTCCAATTTTGCAGTATCGATGGTCTTTCTTCTCTTCGACTGAAGCATATAGAGATCATACTGTGACATTGAGTCCATATTAACGAGAGTTGATTGGGAAGAAGACTCGCCAATACCCTCGACCATTGAACTAGAATTTTGGTTGTAACAAAGTGCACGAACTCTATCAACTTCTTCCTTATAACTTGAGGGAAACAATTTTGAGAAGTAGAACTCCAATACATTGATCTTGTACGTAGGATCCAACACAGCCGAAACCTCCACAACACCATGTATCGCAGACCAATACTTGTCAAATTTCTCCACCATTCTTTTGGACATTTCCCTAACCACCGCATTCTCAGAAATGAGCCAATCTCTCAGAGCAAGTCTAATCTCACATATATTTGGAAAGCATTGATTAGTAGTGGGGTATTTTGTTCCAGAAAACAATTCCGTCACCTTAAAAAAAAAATTCAGCTTCTCACAAACATCTTTAGCAAACACCCACTCTTGTTCATTCGGTAATGAGTGATATTGAGAATCCCGTTTGCTTAACCGATTAAACACTTCCTTATAAAGTAGGGCGGTTTGAAGCATCAAGAATGTGGAGTTCCACCTAGTTGCACAATCAAGTCCTAGTTTCTTAGTACAAGTCACTTTCATTTGGCGGACTGTTTCTTCAAATTTTTCCTCTCTTTTAGGTGATGCTGTCCAATAAGCCACACTATCTCGGATTTTCTCTATACTCACCTTTATAACATCCAACCCATCTTTCACAATAAGATTAAGAATGTGCGCACAACAACGCATATGAAACAAATCCCCACCCAACATAAGTGATGCACTATCAAGTTTTTCCCCCAAAAGTCCAATCATGGCATCATTGGTAGTGCAATTATCAACCGTTATGCAAGAAATCTTCCTATCAAGGTTCCAATCCATCAAACAATCGAACAATTGGTCACATAGAACTTCTTTTGTATGCGGACATGGCACATATATGAACCTAACATGCAACGTTCATATTTAATTACAAATGGGAAAATTAAGATTTACATTAAATAAAGGAATAAAGAAATGATAATGCAAGTTAGAAATACCTCAAAATGCGACTTTGCAAAGTCCAAGAATCATCAATAAAGTGTGCCGTGACAGCCATGAAGCCTTTCTTTTGATTACTCGAAGTCCACATGTCCGTTGTGATAGCCAATCTACTTGCATTGTGCACCACCAAACTCATTGTCTTCCCCTTTTCGAATTCATAAATCTTAAATATTTCACTCTTTATCGTGTTTCTACACGGCACCTTAAACAAAGGTTGAAGTGCGGTTGAATACCTCCTAAAGCCAATGTGGTCCACAATCGAAAGAGGATACTCGTGCATGATGGTGGCACTAGCAAGTTCTTTTCGTGCCGTAGCATGATCAAAACTATAAGTTGTGAGTTCCACAGGACGGTCTCTATTTGTGAAATTATTTGTTAGAACTTGCTGCCTCATGTTATCCTTCTTTTTGTGTTTCCGATTATAGTGTTGTTGCAAATGAGAAGTACCATTTTCAGTTTTTCCAGAAATCTTGGCTGGACAATACTTGCAACAAGCCTTCCACTCCCCGTTAATTTTTACCCTATTATAGTGACCCCAAAAAGGGCTCCTTAATTTGGCTTCACCCGAATTGGTTTCAGTTGCTTGTTCTGAACCAACAATGTTTTCACTTGGATGGTCATCGACATTGATAGGGGCAGGCTGACTGACTGGTTCTGATGGTACAGAACCATCAGCCGGAGTACTCGAACAGACAGGTGAATCAGACATTATGAACCTAAGAAACATGCGAAAACAACATAAACATATGGCCATATGCCATTCAAAGACAATATCAGAAAGACATCATCTAACAGAAGACAATATCAAAAAAAAAAGAATACAAAAGCCTTTAACATCCACTTATTGGAGAATACTTGCAGTCAACAAACACAATATCAAAAAGACATCATCTAACAGAAGACAAAAGCCTTTAACATCCACTTAGTGGACAATACTTGCAGTCAACACTCAACAAACACAATATCAGAATAACATCATCTAAGTATCTAACAGAGGACGCCTTTAACAGAATAACATCAGAAAGCAATATCAAAATCGATCTCATATGTACAGTTCTCAAAGACAGAGAGAGAGAGATACCGAGATCGCGATTCGCGACTTTTGAGATGAAGAACAAGAACAACCTTCACACGAACAAGCTTAGATCGCGACAGTAAATCAGTATTCAGTACATGACATCACGATTCACAGAGAGAGAGAGAGAGAGAGAGAGAGAGCGAGATACCGAGAACTGAGATCGCAACTGAGACCAACGGCAGCACGGCTACGAGCAAGCTTTAGCCTTTACACGAGAGAGAGACCTGGTCGCAGAGTACATCGGTGATCAGGAGAGAGAGAGAGAGAGAGAGAGAGAGAGCAGACCTGAACAGTGAATCTGATCGCCCTGACCCTAATCGCGGAATCGCCTGTGGTGGGCGGGGTAGAGAAGTGGTAGGGTTTTGTTAGGTCTAAATCGGCTAATGGTATATATATATATACCCAGGGCTCATACGTAATTACAATATATTTCAGGGGGTACATTTGTAATTACATGTTTCGGTTCGGGTCGCGGTTCGGTTCGGGTCACGGTTCGGTTAATACCTCAACCCAGAACCGAACCATACCCATTCGGTTCGGCCATATCTCATACCATACCCATACCCACGGGGAATATTTTGGTTATGGTTCGGGTAAAAATAGCGGTTTCGGTTCGGGTACCCATCGGTTCGGGCGCAATTGCCATCCCTACTGACTGAAAGCAGTGAACCCATAGAACGACTGTCAAAGCCCAGTTCTATGTATGGAAAGTTGAGTTCAAAATCCATGCATTTACTAAACCAAATTTAATTTTTGATAGACCTGTCGATTCTAGTCAAATTGATTTTGAGGCCCTATAAGATGAGCAATTCAAATTTTACAAAAAAAAAAAAGTTTGTTGGATCCCGTAGGCGGTTGTAGAAATTGTGGGGTGGGAGATCCTTTGTCCCTCATGTTGTGCCCAAACGCGAACCTCTCGCACAGAAACAGTAAAATAAAGAGAAAATACGACACACAATATACGTGGTTCGGCCAAATCGGACCTACATCCACGGGGAGGGGGTTTCACTATAATCCGGAGAAAATCTGTGTTCTTGTGTTACACACTCACACTCAATCTCTCAATAATGAAATCCTCACTAGTTCTCTCGTGTATCTCTCTCTCCGGGGAGCCACAACCGGCCCCCCTCTCACACTCTCTGTCTTTCTCTCTACATTGTGCTACCACCCTTATAAACAATGGCATGTCCGAGTATTTATAGAGTTACACAGAAAAACCCTA
This sequence comes from Vaccinium vitis-idaea, assembly GCA_963854785.1. Lineage (NCBI taxonomy): Eukaryota > Viridiplantae > Streptophyta > Magnoliopsida > Ericales > Ericaceae > Vaccinium > Vaccinium vitis-idaea. Next base: position 31,981,247 of record OY978219.1, on the reverse strand, counting down.
ATCCACTCCCTCTAGGCCTAAGCCCAACAGGCGCACACGGGGTGGAATCCCAACAATCACCCCCTCCACACCGAGTGGGCAAAGTCGTCTGCAACACCCCCATGTCGCCTCCTCCAATCAGCTAACTCTGGCAAGCGCCTGTGTCATTAACCAGTCTAGCATCTATGCAACACCAAACAGAGTACACAAATCCCGAAAGAGTGTATCCTTGCAAAATCAGACTCCGCAACCAATTAGAAAATTTCGAGTACCGCATCCCCTCAAAAAGAATGTCTCCACTCGCACACCTTAAACCCGAAGTGTATGCGCTCACCAACAGAAGCGACCGCACCTCCTCAACTGGGGTGCCCGAACCCCCTCATCGAGTGCCCGCAACTTCATCGCCGCGCTCCGCCACTCTAACATCCTGTTCTGTCAAGAGAATGGAGCTACCCTCTGCCCACACCAAAGGCTCACTCCTCCAAATGATCTCACACACCATCTGCGATGAGGCTGATTCCTTCTTTGACACTACATCCCCCACTGAGTACATCTGCACCCCCAAAACCGGGATACACCTCCCGTGAATTCGGGATGTGAACAAATCCTGCTATATCACCATGGCTCAAACTGATCTACCGCTCTGACAGGCGCCTGTGTCATTCCCAAACAAGCATATCCGCACCCCAACCGGGCACACTACTCGAATGAATGTATCCCTGCAAGGAGATCTTCCGCGGTTGATACAATCTTGCACCCCCTAATCGGAGTGCCCGCATCAGGGCATCCAAAACCCAAATGCTCATGCCCAATCACAAGACATAATCCGTGACTCCATCTCTCCACACCAACATGAGCTCATAACTGAAAAGATAATCCGCCACAAAAACACAGAAGAAAGAGAATACCATGATGCATCATGTGATCTCCATCTCAATCTCTCTGTTCAGAGCTCCCGTGAGCATATCCTGAACAACCAATTGCATCCCCATTGCTAGCTAGCATCCTGCACACTCCTGATTCGACTCCCGGCGCATCCAGTACCATCCGGTCATGACTCCAAAGTACTCTCCAACGCCTATCCTGTGTGCATCCGCAACTGTGCTCATCCTGTCCACGTCACAAAACACCCATACTGCCTGACCATGACTGACATCAGCTCCATCTGTCACTGCACTCCCACAAGCATGTATGGTGCCCCTTCATCCGTTAGACCGAAAATCACCATCCGATCAACTCCTCCTGCAGCCCGAATCAAAACTGCATCTCCGGATGATAGGTCTTTTTGATTGAACCAGACTGCCTTCGATCTCTGTCGACCACTCCGACTTGTCACTCCAGTAAGCGCTTGTGTCATTACCAAACAAGTGTATCCGCACCCATCAACAAAGATGCAACACCTGAGAGAATGTATCCCTGCTCACTAGCTTCTTCGACTGATCACCACGGCTTCATCGCCGCGAATCTGCAATCATCCGATTGCCCCGGTCAACCTCCGATCTCTGCAAAGTCTGTCCAATACTCCTGGTGTGTAGCTATCCAACTCTACTCTCCTTTCTGTCACCAATCTGTCGCTCTAGTTCATCTACGTTCCATTCCCGGCCTTCCTAGCACCCCCTGGACTCCCATCGGATCTCCCATGGTCTGCCTCCGACTCAATATCATCCTATCTGATTGACCTGACCGCGTCGAATCTTCCTCAATCTCTCTGGATGTATCTAGGATTGCAAAGTCCGGCCTGAATCACACAAAACCAAGCCCACCATTGAATCCAGAACCGTCCAATTAGCTAAGAACAAGCCTCTTCACAACCCAAAACGCCTCCAAACACTCAAATCCGGCTTAATCTAGCAACAAAACCTACTTCCGAGCCTCTTCACGAAAACAGAGCGTATGGTTGGATCCGGAACGTCGAACCAAGTCTGGAACCGGTCCGAACCGGCCAAAAGCCCACTGAACCGGTCAAAAAGCACAATCTGGTCTGCTCTGGACCGTTATCCAGTCTGATCCTGGTCTGACAATACTCTGAACCGCCGGTCTGAACCAGTTTGATCCTTTTGACCGCCGGTCTGACTCCTTTGACCTGACCTCTGGCCCATTTTGACCTGGACCTTGACCCCTTTGACCTCTTCAATTGAACCATATGAACCTTTTTGACCTCCGCCCTGACCTGTCTTACCTTGCTGACGTCAGCCCTAGTGGTCGCTGACATCAGCCCTACTCTTGTTCACCGCCGCCGCGCGTGCAACACACTCCTGCGCGTAGATCTAGAGCGCCTTCCTTGGGGCGGCGCGTGAATCATTTTCCGGTGACCGGGCTTACACCACCATGATCGTCTCGAAAAACCCCACACAACCGTGGTCTCAAACTTTGAATCCGATCACTTTTTATCCGACCCCAATGCACACAGCCACTCGCCTCCGTCCGTAGGTGTTCAAACCGACCGTGTTCCTTGCTTCGGTGACAAAAAAATGACCATGAGCAATCCGTTGGACTCGTCTCTGAGAGTAACACATATCCCTCTGATCAAAAACAAGTTTCGTCACATGTTTTGTCCGACCAAAGCTTCAAACAGTGCTCCAATGGCCTCCAAATGATTTTTCGACTGCTCTGCGCTCTCCGGTGCTTCAACCCAAACTCTGATACCAGTTTGTTGTGCCCAAACGCGCACCTCTCGCACAGAAACAATAAAATCAAGAGAAAACATGACACACAATATACGTGGTTCGGCCAAATCGGACTTACATCCACGGGGAGGGGGGTTTCACTATAATCCGGAGAAAATTCGTGTTCTTATGTTACACACTCACACTCAATCTCTCAATAATGAAATCCTCACTAGTTCTCTCGTGTATCTCTCTCTCCGGGGAGCCACAACCGGCCCCCCTCTCACACTCTCTGGCTTTCTCTCTACATTGTGCTACCACCCTTATAGACAATGGCATGTCCGAGTATTTATAGAGTTACACAAAAAACCCTAATCCACTCCCTCTGGGCCTAAGCCCAACAGGCCCACACGGGGTGGAATCCCAACACCTCACACCCCTGTCCGACCTTCTTCCCACACATCCGCATCGTCCGTATGAAAATTCACGGCTCGGATGCCATCTCGGTCCCAAACAAATTTGAGTTGTCCATGTTTATCTGTGAATCTGAGCCGTCCATGTTTATCTGTGAATCCGAGCCGTTGATTTTTCAAATGGACGGTGCGGATAGATGGGATAGAAGGTTGGACAGGATTGGTGGGACAGAGGATCCGGTTCCGAAATTGTGAGGTTTCCACTTTCCACCAGTGGCGGACAAAATTTTGATCCCATGGAAAGTAAGTTTGTTTTCGCATACTAATCGGGCAAATTACAGTTAACAAATCATCAATAGAAACGTGAAGCCATGATTCACTGGCCCACTCTCGTTGGATTCGACGGTGGTGATCTAGTTAAGCATGCATCTACACCCTCCCGTGGCGGACATGTTATCATTTCATCCTAATTGGGTCCCATATTGCTATCTTTTTGCATCATCATAATTCATAACCTTTGTTTTCCTTTGAACTTCAAGGAAAACAGTGTTACGTACCAATTTTTCATAATAGGAGTATCATTTTGTTTTCACTTTTATTACTCACTCTGTTGATAGTTCGTGTCACTTTTCGAATGATTATATTTTATAATTTATAATATTTTAGGTCGTTTTGAAAGCATTATCTTATAAAACTAATCAAGATCTATCAAACAAGATCTATATTTGAAATATAATTATTTACCAATTTAAAAATATCACTAATTTTTTATACGGTTTTTTTTTGTCAATCGATAGGTGTATTATATCAAACAAGATCTATATTTGAAATATAATTATTTACCAATTTAAAAATATCACTAATTTTTTATACGTTTTTTTTTTTTGTCAATCGATAGGTGTATTATATCAAACAAGATCTATATTTGAAATATAATTATTTACCAATTTAAAAACATCACTAATTTTTTATACGGTTTTTTTTTGTCAATCGATAGGTGTATTATTGATACGAGAAATTACGAAACATCCAGAGACGCTATTCAAACAAGATCTATCAAACAAGATCTATATTTGAAATATAATTATTTACCAATTTAAAAATATCACTAATTTTTTATACGGTTTTTTTTTGTCAATCGATAGGTGTATTATTGATACGAGAAATTACGAAACATCCAGAGACGCTATTCAAACAAGATCTATCAAACAAGATCTATATTTGAAATGTAATTATTTACCAATTTAAAAATATCACTAATTTTTTATACGGTTTTTTTTTTTGTCAATCGATAGGTGTATTATTGATACGAGAAATTACGAAACATCCAGAGACGCTATTCTACACACCCAGTCCAGGAAATCCCTTTCCCAAGTGGTAGGAAGCTCAACAAATAAGGCATACTTGGCTATTTCATGAGCCACCCTATTAAAATTACGACGAACAAAAGAAAAAGAAATAGAATGAAATAGAGCAAGGGACAAACGAATCCGGATGGAGAGAGAGTCGTAAATACGACTATTAGAGAGTAATAAATCTTGCCATTTTACCCCAGCAGCGTGATTTCTCTTAGTTGAAGATGCTTTAACATAGTAGTATGCAGTTATCTTCTGGTTTTTTTTTTTTTTGTCATTCGTCATTCCTAATCTATTACATGGAGGAGGGGAGAATAGGACTCGATCCCGAGATGAAGTGTGGGGCATCCAAGAGCTCTATCGTATGAGCTAGCCACCACTTGCATCTTCCGGTTATTTTACTTCACCACCTTCACGATATTTGATGGTTGACTTTTTTGTTAACTTTTTTTGAACTGTTACCTCACCACCTTCATGATAGTTGATGCCATATCTTAGTGCCATTTTACCCCAGCAGCGTGATTGCTCTTATTAATTGAAGATGCTTTAACATACTGTGCCCTCCATGTTATTTGATGGTTGACTTTTCAGTGTTGAACTGCACTTTTTAGCTCAATCATCTCCAGTTTTTTTTTAGATAAAGAGATAGAAATTCATTAGATCAAAGCAACCGAGTACAGTCAAATACAGCTACAAATAACAAATTACAAACAGGAAAAATAAAGAACATAACTAAATTAACTGAAGGATACGTCCCTCGTACTGGCTAATTCAGTCAATTAATTGTCCAAAGGCCTGCATGTAACCTGCCGAAGAGCCTGCCCGGTAGATCCATCGTCGGTAAAACCTCCATACAGAATCTGACCAATCATCTCCAATTTTGTTTTTGCATTCAATGGTCACAAGGTAGTTAAAAAGTTTGGACCAGCTTTGAGTTAATCATGCATCATCCTTTAAAGAGTTGTAAGGGACCTCAATTCTTGTCTTAGACTAGTCAATAGTCTTTGCTTGATGAACATTAGCTTTAAGCCATGATTGACTCTAGTTTTGCACCTATAGTGGCGCTATATTCGGCCTTTTAAACTCAATTTAAAGGGCATTGGTTTTAAATTCTTAAATTAGGTAGGAATACCTAAAAACATGAGTATGTAAATGTAATGAAATACTCCCAGATCTGTCTCAAATTGCTTGTCCATTTTTCGGCATGCGTATCATTTTTTACTCCCTTCATCCTGGTTGTCTCTGAAAAGTAACAAATTACCGTGAAAGCTTGAATGTGAACGTTAGACTGAGCGATTTAGAGCGGGCGTGCCAGGACTGAATTGCAGTCCAATATTGAAAAGGGCTCGTGCCTTCTCACACTTCGTAGAGGTCTACGTGCCTCTTCTAACTTTGTATTGTAGGCGATTGGTATGATCCAAAAGACATAATCACATAGGTTCATCGTGCCTTATCGAAAAGGACTTATAATTTCCCAAACGATTTTGGATAATGGAACATAACGAGGTAAAATAAAAATCCAACTTTATTAATGATGATTAACAAAGATGGGGTACAAGAAAATGAAATGAACGAGAGCTAGGATAGGCTAGGCCGACATTTGAGCAAAGAAACAATAAAAATCCACGTGAGTAGGGATAAAACTCTGAGAAGAGTGGTTTGTAGGTGTTAGTTTGATAGTTGAGGAACACCTAATCCTTCTTCGATTCTTGTACTTATAGGCCAACAAGTTCCATGGTTTGGCGCCTTGATTTTGTTGCTTTGATTTTGAACTTCCCGCCTAGAAGTTGGTTATATGGTTCAAGCCAATCTTCATCTAGTTTGTTAGCTCCTTGTGTTATCCGTACACCAAGTTTCCTTCCAAACGTGACAACCTATTGCTGAAAGGTCCATACTCCTCAGGCCTCTTTGTTGCATTATCCCCGTAACCTCTTCAAGCCAATGGCTGAAGAGCCCAGGCCTCTACTGCCTCTATCTATTCATATAGAAAGAAGGCGGGAAACATCTCCTATTTTTGTGGGAAATTAGAGATAAGTCTTTGTATTATCTTTTCATAACTAACCATTTATATTTTAAGTGATTTTTAAAATAAATTGATCATCTTAAAAATGTGGCCGAATTGGATTAAGGTGGAATCAATCCATATATTAAAACAAATTGGGCCTACAACAACATGGCCCCATGGTAGTTAATATTAATTCGGCCTTAAATTGTTCATTGCTAGGCCTAAAAGGCCCAATTTATCCTTTAGGCCATTTGTTATGGCCTGTGGCTAAATTTGTCAAATTTGGGTATATATAAATACATCCTAAATTTCTTGTCCACTTATATTATTCACTAACACCTCAAAAAAAATATTAATATTTTTAAATGTATAATGTTATATATATGTAATATGGATCTCGTTTGATAGATCTTGATTATTTTTATAAACAAATTTTTTTTAAACTATAAAATATATTATAGATGGGAGAGAGAAGCAATTTAAAAATAGCACGTACGCCCAAATATAGACAAGAAATTTGGAATAGATGAAATTATATCTTTCGATCTATAATAGTTTTTATGATTTTGAAAATTTTGTTTGATACAAATAATAAAGATCTATGAAATAGGATCCATATTGCATATTTAAAATTGTCTACATTTGAAAATATAACTAATTTTTTAAGGTGTCTGAAATAGTAAAAATGGACAAGAAATTTAGGACGGAGGACTACCAAGTTAAAAAACAAAAGGGTAAATTTCACTGACACCCTTGGGATTTTTCTTAATGACAGATATCCCCTTCACATATGAGAATAATAAACCCCCTGTAATTTCAATGTTCATTTCACCACCACCTAACTAACTACAGTTTGACCAAACCCATGATGAAATTATCCAAAAGTGACTTAAATCGACACATTTTCCATTTTTAAGAATAAAATAAATAAATAAAATATCTCAATTTTCAATTTTTTGACCCAAAAGTAGTAATTTCGCCTTTTTCTGACCAAAACAGTTTTTTCAATGAGTAAAAAATAAAGGGCTACTAAAAGATTTTAACTTATTTGATCAAAACAGCTCTTTCAATGGGTAACAAAAAGCCATTTTGATTCAAAATACGTGAGTTTTTTCTATTCAGAATAAGTGAGAGTTGATAGTTTTTTTATATTACTTTTACTATAAAAAAATGTAATTTTTTTATATAAATCAAATTTGTCTCTTTACATTATATGTTTGGACAAACAATTGTTGATTTGTGGTATCGGTGGAATGCACAGGAAACAACAGGGGGTTATTCCCAATTCTGTGGAACGCACAAGAAGCCACAGGGAGTTTGTTGTAATTTTCAAACATGAAGAGGGTATCTGTTATTAAAGAAAACCTTAGGGGGTGGCAGTGAAATTTACCCAAATTAAAAAAAAAATGCAAGTATTATGACTTCCTTCACTTGTAATTTCAAGATAGTAAGGAACAGGTCCAGGACATCCTGGGCTGGACCCGTGGACCATGATTTTTTAGTGCCATCGATTCTGCCCAATCCACTTTCTCCTGGACTGCACTGGACTCTGAAATCTGTATGATTGGGCATAGCCCAGTCCAGCCCATGGACCATGATTTTTTAGTGCATCACTTCTGCCCAATCTACTTTCTCCTGGACTGAACTGGACTCTGAAATCTTTATGATTGGGGATAGCCCAGTTTTGCACGTAGCCCATGCCAGTTAATTCAATTCCCTGTGGTTGTCTTGGTTGATTTTGCAACAAATACTTGTGCCCATTTGTGGGCAAGTTATTCACATTCGCCACAAATAAGTTATTCAGTGACCGTGACGTGGAGGTCTGCAAACGAGCCGAGTTTTCGAATATTCAGGTTCATTCATTAAGTTTTTAAGCAAATTCGAGTAGAATTTGAGCTCAATGAAAATTTGACGAGCCGAACTTGAGTCGAACGCGAACTTGTTCACTAGCCTTAACGAGTAAAAAATATTAGATATTTATACTATCATAAAATTCTAGAACTTTTAAATAAATTTGCTATAATTTTTTTATTTTGTACATATATAAGTCCATACATATGTAAAATTAAAAATATATTAAAATTTAAGTTTATAATACTTATAAGTTTATAGATGTACAAGTTATAAAACTTTCATTATATACATTTGAAATTTTATACGTATTCAAGGTTATATGCGAAATTCTTATGAGATATGTAAATATATTCCAAGTTTGTGAGCCTAATCGAGCCGAATAATGTCAAGTTGAGATTTGGCTCGTTTATTAAACAAGCCTAAAATTGAGGTTTAGGTTTAGTTCGTTTAGTACCTGAATCGAACTTGAACAAGCCTTTACCAATTTGAATATCGAATAGTTCACGAACGGCTCGGTTCATTTACAATCCTAGTCATTTGGTGTTTTAATATCCTTATTTATCACACATTTTCGTGGAGTCCATACACTCAATATTGATACCTATAGAAATGTGTGGTGGATAACGGACAACCAAGTAATTTTTTGCCACAGACATACCTTCTCTCTCTCTCAACTAACGACTGTTTGATCGATTCCCTAGAATGATGCTCCATCCGTCCCATATTATTGGACCTCTTTTCTTTTTTGGACATCTCATAGAATTGTCTGTGATTTTTAATTTATTAAGTTTTTTATATTCAATATGGATCTTGTTTGATAGATCTCAATTAGTTGTATTAAACAAAGTTGTTGGAATGATCACAAAAAACATTATACATTATGAGATATAAACAATTTCTTAAGACGTTTAAAAGGGTAAAAAAGCCCAACAATATGAGACGGAGGGAGTAATAAAATTCCAAGGATGCCAACGCTTCCTTGAAATATTCGTTCACTCTGACACTCTCTTCGATAAAGATGACAATAATGACATAATGAACATTTCAGGCCTTGTTTTCATTTGTTAAAATGGGAATTCTATAAAATCAAGTGGATGATTTTAGCAAATGGGGAAATCATTTGTTAAAATCAACCCATTTTAGCAAATGAAAATGGGTTGATTTTATGATTCCCATTTAGCAAAGGAAGATGCTACGGGTACAGAGAGATTTGCACAGAGCGCTCTCGGGGACTCACTTTTGGGTCTCACATGAGTGATCCGAACCGTTCATTATTCTTAGAACATTTTTCCGAGGGACCCCACAAAATTTCAGCTCAATCGGACGGTTAGAAGTGCTTCAACCAAAGTCCCACCGTTTCAACCAAAATTTCAGAAAATTTTTCTAAGAATAATGAACGGTTCGGATCACTCGTGTGGGACCCAAAAGTGAGTCCCCGAGAGCGCTTTGTGTATTTTCTATGCAAATCTCTCTGTACCTTTAGGTTTTTCATTTAGCAAATGGCAAACAAGAAGATCATCTGGTGGATGGTCATTCCGAGGGTGTTTTGGCAAAAATATGGTATATGTTATTTTTCTGTCAATTTTTTGTGGATCATTGATTTGTTTCGACAAGATAAATCTAAAAAGTAAAAAAAAAATTCACGAAACTTAAATTTTTGTAAATAAAGAGAAAAATAATCCAATAATCCATAAAAATTTGGATTATTATTTACTTTCGTGAACTTTTAAAAATTTTGATCATAATATTTTAATTTTTAGATTCCTCTCGTCGAGACGAAACAATAGTCTACAAAAAAAAGATCACGCAAAACTAACAAATGTAAAAAAAATAAATTAAATAAGATTAATGTTTGTCACATAATTGAACCACGCTTTCACCTTTGGTCGTCCATCAATCACATACAATAATTGAAATGCAGTAATATCTTGGTTTTCCATTTGCTAAAATGGACATTTGCTAAAATTAAGTGGGTGATTTTAGCAAATGTCCATTTTAGGTGATTTTATCTCCAATGAATCTGGACACATATGTGTCCAGATTCATTGGAGATAAAATCACCTCCCCACTTCATTTGCTAAAATCACTCACTTGATTTTAGCAAATGTCCATTTTAGCAAATGAAAAACCAAGGGCAAAGAGCACGGTCAGCTCCCTGGTCAGATGATTTGTTAAATCTCTTAGGCTCTGATTGGATGCGGTAAATGAGAGCCGGAATAACTTAAGCCGCCCGGATAATAGCTTGATGTGATAGATTTGACTTGGTTTGGGTGCAAAATGTGCACCCTCCATAATTTCGGCCAACCATAAATATGGAGGCCCAACCCTCCATAAATTTGGACGGGTCAGACCCTTTGTCCATATTTATGGAGGGTGTGGTAGTTACGCTTCTATCCCTTGGCAAATTCCTTCAGATCAAAACATAAAATACTTCCGCGCATAGTTTTTGAATTTTTTTGCACCAAATTATACTAATAATAATGATCTTTAATTCAATACAAAAAAATTTGAAAAATTATATACTTTAGTATTTTACATTTTTGGCTTGTTGAGTTGCTTTGCAATATCCTTCGGATACAAAATAAAGTAATTTCGCGCATAATTTTTAAATTTTTTTCACCAAATTAAACTAGTAATAAAGATCTTTAATTTGATATACAAAAAAAATTGAAAATTACATATATATTTTAATATCTTACATTTTTGGCTTGTGGGTTTGTTGAGTTGCTTTGCAATCTCTTTCGGATAAAAAAATAAAGATACTTGTGCGCATAATTTTTGTATTTTTTTTGCACTAAATTAAACTACTAATAGAGATCTTTAATTCGATACAAAAAAAATTCAAAAATGATATACTTTAGTATTTTACATTTTTGGCTTGTTGCCAATTAATATATTACGTATATACGAAAATTAAATCTTATAGCTTAATTATATCACAAAAAAATTGGGATATTACTTTGGGATGCCATTTGATATGTTATTTTACGTGGATTAACTAACTCCATTTGATGGCTCCATAATACATTTGAAATTTTGAATGGAGATTTTGACTCTGCGCTTTGAATTGGGATATTACTTTGTGATGCCATTTGATATTTACTTTATGTGGATTATCAACTCCATTTGATGGCTCCATGCCTCCATTAGTACATTGAAATTTTGAATGGTAAATATATACAGTGCCAGCCTAAAGCGAACTTAAAAAAAAGGGTCCTACATCACAAGCAAAACGATAAAAGGATAAACCGACTTCAATAACAATGATTACTAGTAGTAAACAAGATAAAATTCTAATATCATAGATTACTAGTAGTAAACAAGATAAAATTCCAATATCATACATAACGACAAAAATTTGATACAATTACAAAATTATGCCTCATAACAAAAATTTGATACCCTCACTTATGCTAATGCTAGTAAAATCAATTTTCTCTGCTATCTTTGTTTCAATAGGGGTCTTATATTCTTTCTATCTTAATTGGTTCTCTTATTTGATGGGCTCCATTTGAATGGATTTTTAATTTTATAGACCTATAGGTAATATATACTACATAACTTTTAGGGCTCCTCTCTTTTACATAACTTTTAGGGCTCATCTCTTTTAGGATTTTCCTGGATGCCGGCCTTGCTCGATTTTGCTCAGAGGCCAAGGCTAGCACTGCATATATAGTGCCACATTAGATGATATTTATATATGATCATCAACTTGGATATTCATCATTTATAGTCATATACTCCAAAAAAATGTGTCTCCAGTAATTTTTCCTTTGGTGGAATCATTGAGGTGGTAGTTAAGTAACATCATGACAAGGTACAATGATGAAAACAAAGTTGCATTTGTGAGCATTTCTCATCCAATCAAAGTGGAGAATACGAAATAGGAAAATTTTAAAATCAGTCGAGTGGGCTGTCGTTAAAAATGTATTGAAATGTGTGAAAAATATATAAAAATGGGTGAAGATATATATTAAAAAGTATAAAAAATAAATAAAATGGAGTGTGTGTTTTTATTTGGTTATTGTTACTCCAGTAGACTAACAATAAAAGAACCCTATGGAATTTTCTTACCATTGTTCTGTTTTTTCACCCGAAATTGTCGACAATTCACAGTACAAATCAGAGAAATGATTAATCATAAGCACCGACAAAAACAAGTTGCTGAACCAGAAATTTAGGAAAGGTGAATGGTAACAACAATGAAAATAACCTTACATGTGAAAGTAAGGTGCAAAATCATTATTCGGTTCTCTTATGATTATTGGGTTCTCTTGATTGCATGAGTTTTTTTTTAATTTTTCCTTTCCTTGTTTTCTTTTGTTTTGCTCACCGATGTCCGGGGCCGAGTTGTGGGTATCAGTATCACTACGAATCCCCAATTCCGGAAGTTAACAATTGGACAAACTCCAACAGTCTAAGGATTGTAAATATTTCACCATATTGAGATTCAACCTTGCGACTTCCTTATGAGCAAACCTTTTTGTTCATATTGACTTATTTTGTAATTAAGTCGTCCCATAGTAACGATGTAAACTGTTTTTTAATTTTCCAAGTATAATTATCGCCGCAAGTTGTAGCTTCTCTTTCTCTTATTTTCCCAAAACACATTGCTAAGAAAGTTTGTCATATACAATACCATCAGGCATCAGTTAACGTACAGTTTTCATCACCACAAGATTTGTCTTTGTTGAAGGGCTCAGTGTTTTTTGAACAAACAACAATTTCGTTTCTTGATTTTTGGACTAAGGAGAGGCGGATCTGGGCCTTCGACGCCGACGGTGACGATGGCACCGGCGGTTTGTTTCTTTTTTCTGATTTGCTTTTTTGGTAGTTTTAGGTTTGTTTTTGATAGTTTTTAGGTTGTTTTCGTCTAGATCTGTGTACTATTCCAAAAGATAAAATCTACATTTGATAAAATCAAATAGTTGATTTTATCAAATGGGGAAGACGTGTGATCATAGATCAAAGCAAAACCAACTGTTTTCCCCATTTGCTTTGATTTAATCACATGTCTTCCCCATTTGTTAAAATCAACTGTTTGATTTTATCAAATGTAGATTTTATCTTTTGGAAAACTTGGCTAATAATGGAATTTTTATCTCTTCATAAAAAAAAACAATTTCATTTCAATTGTCCAAGAGGCAATGCAATGATTCCATCACAAGACACATGAACGAACCAAAATTACCAAAAACTAGACACGAATACGTGTACTAACAGACTCTGACACATATTGCGAAGACGGGCTTAATGTTTGGGCAGCCTCATTTACAATTCAAGGTACAATACAGCAGCGAGCGATCATGAAAACTCAGACTTTTTATTATGGAATTGGTAGTTGAGATAGAGTTTTCAAAACTGACATCTCACATTTTTATTATTCTCCAACTATTCATTTCCCTACCTTGCTCATATTATTGTGATTGGTGTTTATGAAGTTAATTAGACTCTTCTCCGATACTACATCCGTCCCAAATTTCTAGTCGCTTTTCACTATTTCGGATCTGCCAATGAATTGTCTACATTTTTCAATTTATAACGTTTATGTTAATGTAAAATGAAACTTTCTTGATTGTTTTCAATTAGCTTTGTTAAATAAAGTTTTGAAAGTAAAAAAATAAATTGCAAATTGTGAAATATAAGCAATTTTTTAAGTGGTATGATTGGCCAAAATAGCTGAACAATTTGGAACGGATCAAGTAGAACTATAAGTGAGAACTAAGAAGGCCAGTTAGATCAAAGAAAATGCTTCGGGTTTTATCTGGTGGCGATACGCGCAGTTTGGTGCAGATGACTTTCTCAACGACCATTGAGAGATGAGCATGAGACTTAATCACTACTAATACCTTCAAATATTAACTTTGACAATCTGAAAGACCCATGAGTGCACTTGATCTCCCAAGTCCCAACCTTGAAAGACTCTCTAAAGTAACTTTGAGAAAAAGTTGAGGAGCTCATTTGTAATTAATTCACAGAAGGAATTAATTAAGAAAAGGATAAAAACATGACCCCAAGGGTTGGCCAGATGGTTAAGCTTAGGATTTAAGGGTTTGTTCTGTCCCAAGGTATTGGGTTCAAAACCTGTCAAGTGCTATCAACTCTTTTTGTTGGGAATTGAAGTTCACGTTCAACCCACAACATTCCTATGGATCATGAAAATTAGAGTCACAGAAATCACATAGTAAATGAAAAGAACACATAGATTTACATGGAAGAGTGACACCAGTCCACTATAATTTAACCTAAAAACGCTCAACCCTAATTACAAAGCAACTACATTATAAATAGTTAAGGCCTAATGACCGAAAATTGCCCTTGCCAAAAAAACAAAAAATACCGTTTTCGCCGTAGGTCGTGTGCGACTTTAAGAGCACACGAATTGTGGTGTGCGCACTTATGGCACAACGTACGACAGGGCTCCTCTCCACGGCTAGACTTTCACTGAAGGTTGTTTGCATCCCCAACACCTTTGTGTCAGTCCATATAGAGTTTTGTTTCAGCTTTATTAAAATAAAAAAAAAGGATAAAACATGCCAATGCCATTACAGCTCATCTTATTTCCGTACCACCAACTTTGATGATTGAGGCTGTGTTGTATTCGTCCTAAAAACTGGGTCCACCTTAACTAATTCACACCTAAAAGTGAAATTGGTCTGTGGTACACAAAGTGCAGATAGGGCTAATAAATATTGGTACAAAGCAATGTCTATATCTCCAAAATAATAAATTATTGGTGCAAAGCAATGTCTGTGAGACTGTGTGCCCGTAAATATTCAGATTGTCCCGAATGGGGTGATTCGATCACACGCAATATCACGAATAATTCCACGTCAGATATTCTGCCTACCACTATGTACGTGAACTTTGAAACAAAACAGCTGTAGGTTACTTAAAAGTTAAAAGAGCATCTCCAGCAGCGTCGGCAGCTCTCCCTTTGGAGGTTTTGCCGAGTCAGAGCTCCCAAAATCAAGTCCCAATTGCCTCCCCTTCCTCCTTGGCGATTCTTCCATTGTTACAGCCTACACTGACTCGTAACCTTTACGCAGGGCTGACCCAATGATTTGCAGTGCCCAAGGCCTAATCTAAAAATTGTGTCTTTAAGAAATACATTTAAATAATTTTTTCAGCAACAATCATAATATTGTTTCAACCAGGACGTACTGGAATCGATCCGTATTATAATATCTTAAAAAAACATTAATAATATCGATCTAATTAAATTAAAATATAAGAAGAATATATGTATCAAAAAATTTCAAAATATACATCTGTCCTCAGGATTTCATGAGAGAGGAGAAAGAATTGAGTTTATAGGCAATCCCACATCTGTGGGAAGTGACACTGGTTGCAGCTCTTGTAAGTACAAAAACTTCTAATAGGGTTTCTTTTAGTTTGGGCTACGCCCAATGCTCCTTACAATTATTTAGAACTTTTTATTTTTTCTCTTGGGTCTGGGTTGGCCTTGCCTCCACGTCTCTAGTGAGTCATTGTAGCTTCGTTGCTTCGGTAGCTTACACTTACTCTGTCGGGGTAAGTACAAGCCGCTCCAGTTTTTGGCCCTGCTCCATTTTTTTCAGAAAAAAGCTCTGCCAACTCTTTGCCCGACCGTCTCTCTCTCTCTCTCTCTCTCTCTCTCTCTCCACCCCACCTAAACCTTAGGGTACCCTATGAAAGTGCCTAAAATCTTAGGGTACCACATGAAAATGTCTAAACCACTAAAAAATTTATAATAGGAAAGTGCACCATAAACCTAAACCCTAGGGTATCCTATGAAAGTGTTTAAACTTAAACTCTAGGGTACCCTATGAAAAGTACCTAAAATCTTATGGTACCCTATTAAAGTGCCTAAACCTTTAAAAATCTCATAATAGGAAAGTGCACCATAAGTGCCTAAACCCCAAAAAAGTGTGATTGGCCTTAATAATAATTAAAAAAGAATGATTGTTTTTAATGGTAATAAACATTTGTTTTTTGTACCTGCTCGTAATAAAACCTTCTCTGTCCTCCATGCTTTCAGTCCTCAGTCTCTTCATCCTCCGACAAGTAATCATCTGGTCTCGCTCCAATCGTCTTTCAGATCTCAGTTATGATAGTGGTTAGCATGGTTTTTCAGATCAAACCAGTGATAATCCAAAGAAAAATGATACATACACTCTCTGGGTCCCACACCCCATGTGAGAGAGAGTATGGCTGGGAGTGGCTCACAGGGAGTGTATGTATCGCCGTTCTAATCCAAAGCCCTAAAACTTGAACATAGGGTTGAAATCGGAGTGGGTGTAGGCTAGCCAAGTCTAGCCCCAACGACAGTTGGAAGTCATTGTCGTCAACCTCATCTTGGTCGGAGAATTTGGGATCTGAGCTTTGATAGTAGTATTTATTTTAAACCCTTCCTAAATGCCTAGGCTATTAGGGATTTCATACATTTAATGGCTAGCTATAGTAGATAATGGAATTTTTATTACAGTACTAGGTAAAATGTCAAGGAACTGGTCGAGATGCTTTCAACATCCAAATCTTGTCTTTAATAATTCATACTTGTCAAAAATTCAATTCATAAAATATAAAAAAAAAAGTCACTTCTTTTTTCCTGTTCAGATCAACAGTCATGATATTTTGATTTATTTATTCGTTAATTTACATATAATGGATTTATCTGGAGTAATACATGATTTTTTTTTTAGTCTTTCTGGGATTGGGTCTTAGGAAGTCTAGGAGTTATATCACTTTCCAATCCAATTTATTAAGCCTTTTCTTTGGGATTTTTTTTCTTCTATATCCTTATTTTATATTCTAACTCTCATTTTGTAGCTGCTGCGTAGATCCTTATTTATGTAGGAGCTCTAAATATGTTAATAATATTTGACGTGATGTTCATGAATGGTTCAGAATATTACAAAGATTTTTATGTTTGGACCTTTAGAGATAAAATTACTTTGGTTTGTACAAGTATTTTTGTTTCACTAATTACTACTATTCTAGATACGTCATGGTACGAGATTATTTAGGCTACAAGATCCAACTAGATTCTAGAGTAAGATTTGATAAGTAATAATCAACAAATCGGTATTCATTTATCAACAGATTTTTTTTTCCATTTGAGCTCATTTTAATAATTCTTTCAATTACGTTAATAGTTGCAATCATTGTAGCCCGTCAATACTAAATCTTTACAGCCGACGTGCTCAAACATACAAGCCGTTAGCACCTAAGCCCGATCAAAAATTGTTTAACAACCGATTAAGTTATGGCTCATTATATTGATCGTGAATGTATCAAAAATTGCTTAACGGCCTAAGAGCATCCTCGGAACCGGGGGCCCTGTAGTGAGTTTGTTCATTATATTCGGATCGTTGATCTCAGATCGGACGGCCGAGAGAGCTCACTACACGTGTAGTGAGCTCACTCACTATAGGCCCCCGGATCCGGGGCATCCTCATGTGACTTAAAGCATCCTCATCAGCTCCCCTAAATTAGCTCTAAGGGTGAGTTTTCCAATGGATTTTATAAAAAATTTGATAAAATCAAACCCTTGATTTTATCCATTGGTGAAGAGAGTTGATAAAATCTGTAGATTTTTGCATTCAAAAATCTAAAAAATCTACAGATTTTATCAACTCTCCTCACCAATGGATAAAATCAAAGTTTTGATTTTATCAAATTTTGATAAAATCCATTGGAAAACTCACCTTTAAGCTAAAGTAGAGAGCCAACCCCCTAAAAACCCACCAAAATCTACCTCTCTACCTTCCCTTACCAAATTATTTTTGCTACAGTGCCTACTCAAATTTGAGCAGGCTCTGTTTACTCACTTTCTTTTTTTAATTGATTTTTGCCGTGCAGTTTGATGGGACAAGGCGAACTGGAGAGAGAGAGAGAGAGAGAGAGAGAGAGAGAGGAAACGAAGAGGGAGGAGAATAGTACTAGCTTTTGAGAAAAAGTTGTACGTTTACTACGACTCCCCAGGCGGGGAGTAATATTTTAGGGGAAAATTTGTTTTTTTTAATAGATTTTGGAGAATAGTTTAATATAGTAAATTTTGGATAGAAAGTCTAATTTTTTTAGTTTTTGATAAAGTGGCTTGCTAAATTGTAAAAGGTATTTTTGTGGTTAAATTTGGTGTTTTTTTTGGTGATGCTGATAAAGATGCTCTTAACAAATCCCATTTTTGGTTAAAGTGGAGAGCAAATGTTCAAAAACTCTCCCACATCAGCCTTGCTACTCCAACTTAATAATTTGTTTTTGCTACACTGACTAAACAAAGAAAAGGAGGCATTGTTCACTTAACAAAGCAAAAAACCCTTAAAATATGTGAAGAAATAAAAGGCGTGTGGTATTTGAATATAAAAATAGGAGTAGATTAGAGAGTCAGATTTCGTGAGTTCCTGAAAAAGTGACTTGTTAAAGTATAAAAAGTATTTTTGAGGTTAAATTTAGTGCTCCTGATAAGGATGCTTTTATCTGATAAAAAATTTAACACGCAACTGTTGTAATAGAAAAAAAAAATTCACATAAGCAGTGACTTACAAGACACATGATGACATGAATAAATAGAAGTGCTTTGTTGAAATGTGCCCAACACCAAGGTTTTGTAGTTAAATTAGTGCAGAGCAGATGATAATTACTCCATTAGATTACAAGTGTATTTAACTTACACAACTGCTAACCCCAAGGGTAACCCAAGGGATTTGGCCAAATGGGGACGAGAAAGCAGCTAAGGGTTTGCCCGCCAAGAGATCGAAAGTTCGAATCCCATGAAGGCCAAAACAACATTCCAAACCTTATAGCTATTGGAGGTTTGCACAATCATTTACTTCAGGACCCCGGAATTTCCTGAGATGCCTGTAAGCTGGCCCCAACATCCGGTTATCAAAAAAGTTTACACATCTGCTAAGCTCTAGTGAAGCAAAGGTACATAAAAATGGGGGAAAAAAAAAAAAAAAAGTTAACAAGAAGAAAGCACCACTAATTGGAGTTATTAGGCAATAAAGTAAGACAGGCAAAATCCTAATGGATTCTAATTACTTGGCCCTGTCCTTGATTACATCAATCCCCATCTCAGTTGGGTCAGTTGCTTGGACTTCATAGCTAATCCCATCAAGAACCCTCCTCAATCCATCTTTTGAGGTTGCATACAGTATTTTTGCTCTGATTCTTGATGCTGTTGGAGCCCTGAAAAATACCATTCATCAAATATCATTATGATTGGCAATATGATGGTTTACCCTGTGTGGCTAAGATGTATGATTTATTTAAAGCTACCAAACAGGCTAAGCTTGACTTGCTTATCCTTCAAATTGATCTTCAAAAGATGCTCCGTGTTTGGTCTTAAGCAAAACATATTATTATGTATTGTTTGGAGCCAAACGGGGCGTGAATTTAAGCCTGGCTCTTAAAATTTGAAGGCTTCAAAATAGATTCAAGTTTGACTTGCTCAATGCGATACATCGTTAGATTTTTTTTCATGAGTTGGACAATAATTGAGCTCGAGTATATTAGTTTACGTTATTATCCTTAAAAATGATGATCTTGACACGGACATGGGACTAGGTTAAAATGGACTCTTATAAATGGACGACGTGACCACTAACAACGGCTGTCGCAAATAAACCATGTTCAAAAGCATTTTCGACGATGACTTATTGATATGATATATTAGGGCGGCATGGTTAATCATACGTAATGGGCCGGCCTCAAAGTTCTTTCTATCGAATCCAACATAAATCGAGCTGACAGTAGCTTTTTTCATTTTATAGGACAAACACTGAATTACCATATTACCCTTATCAAAGGGTAACGAGTCTAATGACCTTGGATCATCCCCAACCATCTCGCACTCTTTCTCCATTTTGGAGACTCAACAAAATCTATTTTGCTTTTTGTAGAATCAACAACTCCAACCCTAATTTTTCATTTTTCATTCACAAAAATCTGGACCAGGGGTGCTGTGCACCCGTCGGCCGTCCGATCATGTTTTGGATGACCCAATTCTTCCTCATTTGCTCTACCCTTTTTGCTTTACAAACCACTGTTTCTTCTTTTACAATCCACGGTTTCAAGAATGAGTGGTTGGTATACTTATTGATAGGATGGTGTAAATGGGAAAAAATTAATATAAGAGTTGAAATGGTTTGAATTTACATTTGATGTTATTTCAAACTGAATTTATACGTATTCAATATTAGGCTCATTTGAAAGAGCCTATTAATATCTTTCCAATGATTCCAATGTCATAAAAATTGGGTCAACAATGTTAACAATTAGGGAAATACTACAATACACACTCCTTATTGAGTATATATCATACACACCCTTATAAAAATTACAATTTTTTTTTTGTAAAAGTTACGAGACACACCAAAATGTTACAAACCATAGAAAATGTAACGAACCATATTGCTGAAAAATTATGAAACACTAAAAAAGATATGATTGCTAATGAGGTGACACAATATGGACCATACAATAGGTGCATATGGTACACACTTTTAATTGGTGTGTATTGTAGATATTTCCTAAAAGTTATATATGTACTTAGAGCATCCACATCTCTCTCTTTATTCATCTTCTGCCGCTAGAGTAGCGAGCAAATCAGTGAAAATGCCTTGCACTAGGCTCGTGGCCTTTCTCGCTAGTTCCCAAATTTTACAATTTTGCTACAGTGCCTCGTGGGAAGTAAAGAGGCACTATTAATCAAATTACCATTATTTTACTATTTAATTTGTACCCACAGTCTTTTGTTATTCTAGAGTATTTTTTAATAACCGGATGTCATTGCTTACTTACGCATACCTCAATTAATTATGGGGCTCTAAAGGTAATGACCTAGTAATGGCCGTAAGGTTTGATATGGTTGGCCTCCATGAGATTCGAACACGTCTCAGGTAAAAATGTACTCCATTATATCCGTCCCAGAGTTTTCAAAGTGGTGAACTCAACTATTATCCTCCATATTGGAGAATCTTCTATAAAAGGAGACCCATCTCTATTTCTGTGTATCCAAAAAAAAAAAAAACTTTATTCCTCTCTTTTTTCAAAAGGAAAACATATGGAGACCCATCTTCAAAATGGAGTTTTGATTCTCAAAAGGAAAACATATGGAGATGCTCTTTGGGGTGTTCCACTAACACACACAAAAAAAAAATTATTTTCAAAAATCGAGACAGGTCATTCTCTCACAATTCATCACAATCACATAAAAAATCATGAAAAATTAATTTATTAAAAAAAACACCTCACTGGAATAAGTCAAATAATTCTTCGGTAGGATCATTCGTTTGTGCTCTTAATCATCGCCCACACATAATTCTTCCGTAATGATATTAATAGCACGAGGACCGATTATGATGAAGAAGGGTGAAAATATAATGACAAAACATTCCAAAGGGATGAGTGAACGGACCATGCGATAAAGAAGATCTTGCTTTTCCGGCAGTTGTCGACGGTGACGAAATCGAAATCGAAGACGGCGTATCGGCAGTCGTCCTCCGGCAGAGATGCGGCGAGCTCGTCGTAGCCTTCCCCTGGCCCACCCACCTTATCAACGGTCACCAATCGAGACCCCTCGTCGATCTTGAACACGATGTACCTGTGCCCCTTCTTCCATTTCATCTCCATGAACGAGTTCTTGCATTCATCTGTCACCCACATACCCGTCGTCGCCTGTATCCAATCGATTTTCAGAATCATATATAGACATATATAGATATAGATATAGATCAATGCATGTACACGAAATTGAAAGGAAAACAAACCCATTTGATCAAAATTGCAATCGATTGGGCAAAAGTTGATAGACCCTTTCGATTTAAACTGCCACTGATTGAGGAAAGATAGACCCAGTTGCAATTGACAGGAAAAAATCAAACCCATTTGGTTAAAATTGCAATTGATCAGAAAAAAAGTAGACCGATTAGGTTGAAATTGGGATTGTTGTGGGAAAGAAGGCAAGACGATTTGGTTAAATTTGCCATTGATAGGAAAAGAAGAGACCCATTTGATTTGAATTGGTATTTGAAAGGGGAAAGTAGACCCATTTGGTGTAAATGATGAATGATTCTGATAAATAAAATAAGAGCAGATGGGAATTTGGTGAGTGTACCATTTTGAAAGCCATAGCCATGGTTGCTGTTGCTGTAGTGATCGAGTGTGGTGGTTAATGAATTCAGAGAGAGAGACAGAGTGGAGAGGGGAGAGTGGAGGGTGATAATATATAGATTTTGTGATTTGGAAATGTCCGAAATGTTTATGTAAATTACGAATGTGCACCGGGAAAAGACGGGAACGCGAATAAAATTCCCCCCAGATCTACTTAATTTTTTTTTCTTTTAACCAACCGGGCTAGTTCAGTTGGCTAGAATTCTTGCATCTCACTAGGAGGTGAGTTTGAATCTCCTCGCCTGCATGTCGGGTTTTTCCTTCCTTTGTTTCTATTCTGTGCTTATTTCTTGTGTTAGTTAAGTTATTGGACTTGGTTGTCTCGTGAACTCTTATGATTGATGTAGTGTCTCGGGTTTATACTTTGTACTTTTTTTTATTTTATCGAACTCAGAAATTTTTTATTACTCAAAAACCGCCCAAAGGATTACAAACCCCAAACCGGAGCACATCGAAGAGTAGAAACCCCCGATAATTGGGTTATCCATGTGGTTCGGATGAGAATACATCAAGTACAGTAAAACGACAACCCTCGAAAGGGAATAAAGAACAACCACCCTCGGAAGAGGGTACCCCTCACCCCCAAACATAACCCTAACAGATGCAAAAGGAGGAGAGAGGCAAGAGCTCTTTTTTCTAGAGAGAGAGTACTCAATTGCTATTATACTTTGTACTTCATATGTGATGTAATTGATATCTTTTATCGATTGAAAAAAAGAGAGAAAAATTTATATTTTTTAACCGTTCATTTTTTTAAGAGAATCAAACACTTATTGATTTTCGATTTATTTAATTTTTTCAAAAATAACTTATGCAATAAATTTTTACAAAATAGACAGTTAACAACTTAACATCATTAAGGTACACGCCTTCTTAAGAGTTTTTTTTTGTCTTTTTTTCGTTTAGAAAGTCGAATTTACCCAGAAAAATGAAAAGCAATGGCCCACATTTCACTCCAAGTGAATCTGGACCATTGATTTTCAAATTTTGGGTGCATTTTTTTGGGGTATGTAGTAGAGCTGTTTTTTTTTTTTTTTTTTTTGTGGTATGGGAACAGAGAAAAGATGGGTGTGTAGATTTTCCCGTGGATCTGTAACTGTGCTCTGCTTTGTCTGTGTGTTTGGTATAAATGACCATATTGCCCTCAATCTCTGTGTATAGGGATCTGTTGCCTCCCTTAAGCACGTGTCTGGATTGTGGGGTTAACATGAATGTTTGTTCCTATATATGCTAGTTTATTTTTATTAGTGCCTGTATAGGGAGATGCGAAAAGTCTATTGAATGAATAGCCCCAAGGGTCTGATAAATAAAAAATAAAAATAGCCCTAGGGTTATCAGGTTATTCTTGTCGGTTGGTGAGTTTGCTCTCCACGTAATTGATTATGATTTGATTCTTAGGGTCAATGTAAAAGGTTTTCTTTATGAATTCCATAGTCTTGGAGTGGATGCATGACTTGTCTTTGACTGACCAAACAAGGAAGAGAATTAGGGCATTTCTAGTGGACTACCTAAAAGAGTATCCTAAATTGCCCTGACTATTTAGCTAAGAAAAACTCAAAAAAATGGTATCTAGTGAACAAAAAATGACTTCTTAAAATCTTAGGTGTCACCCTGGCCTCAATCCCTAAAATACCCAAAGTCACTACTTAAATTTGGGGAGATACTTAAGGAGAGAGATAGAGAGAGAGAAGGGAAGGAGGAGAGAGAATGACTTTAAGGAGAGAGAGAGAGGAGAGAGAAAGGAAAGATTTAAAGTTAATGAATATATATATATAGGCGGATCTGAGGTGGGTGTTGTGCGGTTGGTGATGTGCGCCGTGTTGTGCTGCAAAACGACGTAGTTTTGGATACACCTTTGAAGCTTCCAAGAGCTTTGTTTGGAGGAAGAAAAAAATCACTACAAAGTACCAAACCCAAAGTGCCTAAACCCTAAACTCAAAGTGCCTAAACCCGAAGTGTCTAAATCAAAGTGCCTAAAACCACCATACCCTACCCCAAAGAGCCTAAAAATCCCCTAAAATTGAACCCCAAAATCAACTCTCCAAACATGGCTTTGGAAGTGTACCAAGAAAATGAGCAAAACTACGTCGTTTTGCCGCACAACACGGCAGCCCATTAAAAATGCATTTTTCATTAGCTAGCTAACTAAGTTCTTAGCACACAAAATAGGGCTCCACATGTGCTTAGGTGTACACTTTAGCAAACATTTTTTAGGTAGCCTACTAAAGATGCTCTTAGTCGAAGTATACGTAAACTGGCCGGAACATCCTTACCATCAAAACCAATAAGAAAAAAAAAAAAAATGAAAAGACTCATGAATGTATACGGACCCTGAATTGTACTCAAAAGTCTGGTCTAATTCTATCCATTAATTCATCATGGTTATGTGAGAAAAATGGGTGAGGTGCGTTCATGGCCTACCAAGAGTTGAAGTGTTTTTATTGATTCTTTTTCTGATAACTTAGTTTACGATCTATTGAACCGACTAATTTAAAGGTCAATTTCACCGTCTACTAACCGGAGAGCTAATGATCCATCATAACTCATATTCAAGTTCTCATTCATAATATCTCGTGATGTAACACGTTAATTTATACTCTGGTTGAAACCTCGTTGTTTGTGCTTGCTATCTTATGACAAGTTGCATTTCATTTTAATCAGTTCAATTTCATTACATGGTTACTCCAAAGTTGAACTCACAATTAGTGATTTTATACAACATTAATGATGAGAGGAGACTGCATGAACTAGCTCCATGTTTTATACCCTGCTCTTAATCCGAGGCCCACTTCCACACTGGGTCCGGACCTGTTCATATCGTGAGACCATTTAAACTAAACACATTGGGGCCGGTTCTGGTGACACGATATTTGAAACAATAATCGGAGCTTCACGCTAATAATCAAATCTGTTCAATTTGTTTCAAACATATTTTTAAGAATATTTGTAAACGAAATCAACTCATTCGGATATCGGTAAGGACTTAAACGACATGATCTATTCATTCAATTTTTATCATGTCAAATTTAGGAACAAATACTGATCAAGTCCTTCTCGATATCCGAATGAGTTATTTTTTTATGAAAACTCTTAAAAACATGCTTTTAACTAATTGAACAACTCCAATCATTTGGGTAGGACTCCAAAATAGGTATTTTACATTTAGTGTCACACACTCACACACACACACACTATATATATATATATATATATATATATATATATATATATAGGTAAAGGATCTAATCCGGACTTTTGATTTCCGGACTTCTTATACAAATTTTTTTTTGACGATCCGATCCGTCCAATGTGTTCAGAAGGTGTTTTCAAGGGTCCTCGCGGAAAATCTTCAAAAAAAAACACCGGAAAGGGCTTGATCCAAGCAGTTTTCGCAAAAATATATAAATACAGTTTTTGCGAAAACTGCTTGGATCAAGCCCTTCCCGGTATTTTGTTTTGAAGATTTTCCGCATGGACCCTTGAAAACACCTTCTGAACACATTGGACGGATCGGATTTTCCAAAAAAAATTTGCAACACAAAAAATGTCATGTTTTTCTTATTTCCGGGAGGGTGTGGATGTGAACATTTCCGTATATATATATATATATATATATATATATATATATATATATATATACGGGGAGGCTCCAGTCCGGGATCCCGGAAATCCCGGATTGAAGCGTTTTGAAGCCCTTCCCGATATTTTTTTGACGATCCGAGCCGTCCAATGTGTTCAAAAGGTGTTTTCCAAGGCCCACGCGGGAAATCTTCAAAAAAAAAAATACCGGGAAGGGCTTGATCAACGCAATTTTTCGCAAAAACTGCATATTTACAAAATTGCGTGGATCAAGCCCTTCTCGGTATTTGTTTTTGAAGATTTCCCGCGTGGGCCTTGGAAAACACCTTTTGAACACATTGGACGGTTCGGATCATGAAAATTTGATCCGGAACTATGAGTTCCGGACTCTCTAGTCCCGGACTAGAGAGTTCCTCTCTCTCTCTCTCTCTCTCTCTATATATATATATAAAGTTATTGCCATCGCTCAATTATTATGGAGTAAAAAGGTGAATTTTTATGTACCTATCAGTATGTGATGAAGCTAATTTTTGTATAGATTTTTTTTTTATGGTTCTACTAAATGAACACTTCAGACCTTTTTTTTTTTTAGCAACCAGAACATAACATATCTATTTCACTAAATTAATTAGTACAATGCTTGGCTAGGGCATGAGCTGCCCCAACCGATTGTCTTGGCACTTTTGACACACACACATATGAAAAAAACTTCAGGCCATGGTTGTGAAATCGTAATTAGGTATAGAGGAGCTGATCCCATTGGAGGATTTCAAATATCTTTTTTGATAACTAAGGTCTCCGATCAGCTTACGTGTAACTTAACTAATTCGAAGGATCAATCCCTGATTTCCAATGTCCACTAGAGGAAACCTGTATTGAAGCCAGAGTAAAGTTCTGTACAAACTTGTTCCAAAAAAGTTGATAGCACCCGAGAAATTTCGTAATTGAAACCATAAAGAGAGCCTAAGGGGTGTTCCACTAACAAAAAACAGTTTTTTCCAAAACCTAAATAGGTCATTCTCTCACAATATATCACATAAAAGACCGTGAAAAACCAATTTATTCTAAAAACACCCTTAACGAAACACCACGCTTGACCACCAGGCCAATCCCTTAGGGTTTGATGTCAAGCATGAAAAAGTTCTCTTCCATTTGCAGTTCCATGTGGACGGCTAATACATAGGCCTATCTCCAGGGACGGATCCAGAGATCGAACCCAGTGGGGGCATTTTATTAATTGTAAACGTGTAATTTTTTTCCTAGTCAACGATTTTGTTAGGGAGAAGAAATCGTGTAAGATCGATGCTAAACCTAATATCAGACAAAAAATTATTGAAGGCTATGGACCATTGTAAAATATCTCTAAAATTTTTAAATATCTAAGTTAAACAATTTTCTCATCATTTTGTATCATTTTCTTTTAAAAAAAAGAAAGGGGAGAAAATTAAAATTCAGGAAAAAAATGAGGGGAATTATTATTACTATTAGAGGTTCAAAATATATAATAAAACTAGCAGGTTGTTGAACAATGAATGTTGCTGGCCTAGTGGCAAGAGGGAAGGTATTGGTTTTGGAGCCAAAGGTTTAGGGTTCAAACCTCAACAATCACTCTTATGTGATAAACCTTTCACATTTTGTGGCTTAAAAAGAAAAAGGTAAGACTCGAACCCACGACCTCCGACTTGGAGGTGAGGTACCTTACCACCAGACTACACACTAGCTATGCTACCTAATTCTGACACAAATTATATATATGCGAAACTTATTTCCCAAAATTAATTTTTTTTACATTAACAAGTGGGGGTCAGCGGGGGCACGTGCCCCCGCATGCCCCCCTTGGATCCGTCCCTGCCTATCTCTGAGTTGTACAGTGGTCCTATCTTGGATCTCAAACCCATACACCCGTCTTTCATTCTTCAAGAGCCTTGGCGTGAAAGCAAACCTTGCATTGAATTCCACCCAGAATAGATTAACAAAAGTGAAATCTTCTTGGCATATGTGAGCCCAGATGACTACAAGCACCTTTATTCTTCTCTTTAGGCTCTTTTCTTATGGTGATATATGTTAATTTTACATGTTCTTTTGGAGTTTTTACTAACGAAGAGTGTCCCAATAAACCGGATTAGTTTGTCATGTCTCTCCCACCCACAGCCATTTCCACGCGACTGCTTGAAGTGATCTCAAAGACAAATCGCTGCAGAGAGGAATCGATTACTTTGAGATGGTAAGCCCTGTCGAAGCAAGTCGGTTAATCACTGCGACAACTCCTTTGTAACTTCTACAAGTTCTTGGTAGCATATAAAGCAAGATGTTCCAAATCCCAATAGAATTGTCTAAGGAATGTGGTAGATAAGACCAACAATATTCTTATGGTGATATATGTTACTTTTACATCTTTTATATACAGTATTTATTTTGTAAGAGTCTGTCGATGAACCAAATTAATCTCCTTGATCTCTTCCACAGCTCTTTTCATGCGTTCGCATGAGGTGAAGTGGTCTCAAGAACAAATCGTTGTAGAGAGGAATCAACTACTTTGGGATGGTAACTGGTAAGTCCCATCGAAGCAAGTCGGTTAACCAATGCGACAAGAGATGCGACAATCCTTTGTTACTTTTACAAGTTCTTGGTAGCAAATATAAGTAAGATGTTTCAAATCCCCAAGCTTGAGTTTTCCCATAGAATTGTCTATGGAATGTGGTAGATAAGACCAACAATATTGTAGATTAAGTTATCCCATTAGATCAGATAAACATGAGTAGTTAAGACTTTTGAGTGAGAGAGAGAGAGAGAGAGATTACAAGAGCTAAAAGTCCAACGATGTCACAAGCCTAGTGACCATAGGGACTTGAACAGGGGAGACATATCCCCACTTCTCTTTGTCCATGACTCATTTGTTGCCATTACCCAGAATCTCAAATCGCCCTAGCTAGTCTCACAAACATGGTGAAAACCAGGGCTTTGGATGTAGATGGCGACCTAGAGAATTATTCACTGATCTGGACCACCGATTCCAAACCACTGCAATCACACATCTAGGACCTACCTTTAGCATATAATTGTGTGACTTTAAGGACTTTGGAACAGTAATCCTGGAGTCCCGAGTAATTTTCAGGATAACTTGCATTGCATTAGACCGACAAGTACTGTAAGAACTTCAGTTTCTTTCTGGTGGAAGTACTGAGTTCTGTGGTGAAGCTTCCACCTCCTAAAAGTTAATTGATGCAAACATTTTCTGTGGTGAAAAAATTGTACATCATATGGGTGTCCATAAGTCAACTTATGGCCATGCTCGACTCTTTCTTTCCTATGCATTTGGCAGCATTTGCACCCAATTATTCTGAGTTTAGGATCAGCGGCGTAAAACATGATATGCACCGGCAAACACTTATTCTACAAGCTGCTTCTGGTTCTTTCAATATCTTCAACATGCAACAACACATCATAATCTGAAGAGAGAATTTTCTTCAAAAGAAACAGCTCGTCTCAAAGTTGGAACGATGCATCATTCATTGACCGAAAATTTGCAGAGGACATTACAATCAGGTCTGGAATAAACACAACTATAGCTAGTAGCTGCACAAACTCGAGTGATTCCATTATTGGAAAACATAGGCAATTGTGATCCCAACATCAGAAATCGACTTTCCTTTTGATATCAACCAATGTAGAGTCGAATCTATTACCCACAATCGACTTTCACTGTTATGAATTCTGCAAACTTCTTGTTTTCGTTGTCATGAGGCACCTGCTAAGCTTCTGCTTACCCCAATTTACGTACTTTCAATATGGAAGGGCGTATTCATTTGCCCAAAAAAGGGCCTTGAGTTTTGCTCATCTCACCGGATCTCACCATCTCATGGTGACCGAAGAACTTCAATTGATAGATAAAACAGTTTACACGAGAATAAACAACAAACCCAATAAAGCTACATAAGAAAATGAAAATTTGTACTAGCTCCATCCAAAATAAGCTCTCTGGTTATTGATTAAGTTTTGTTTTTCTAAATCTTTTAAATGTTAAATACCAAAATCACACAGCACTGATACAATTTGGGCAGTGCGAAAACCCCATTCACAAAAAATCAAGTTGGGGTACAAATTTCTACGACCAATTTTCCAGTTAGAAAGTATCAGGATCGGAAATAAATAAAAGTATCCCCAATTCCACCTACCTCCTACCTAAGATGGAGGAGATACAGCAATTCAACTCAACTAAAGCTCACTTGCAAAAGATAAACAGATGATTATCTCTCTTTTTTTCTTTATTTTTTTTAACTCTAAAAAAGGTGGGAGGGGGCAACTAGCGTCGCAGCCCCCCTTGGGGTGACCATAGGGGGAGCTACTGTCCGGAAGGACAGACCGACACCACAGCACCAGTTAGGTACTATATGAAGAAAGGGCCCACTAGTCCTGCATTTGGCGGAACTCGAACCTTGTTGTATCGTTAAGTGCTTTTTCTGGGATAAGTTAAAATTTTAAAATCAGGGTTGTCCCTGAGACCCAATTTAGAAAGAACAAGGCAATAGGAATCCCAGTCAGTTGTTCTTAGATACTTCAATAACTTCTTCCTCCTTTGGACCATTGCTTGAAGACCCTTCCGAGAGTGTTTGTCCTATAAAAATTAAACCAGAATTAGAACCTTGTCATCGAATAAGCATCAGAAAGGAACCTAGAGATGGTAGCAGTAGCACAGTCACAAACAGAGAAGAGGAGAGAGTTCCTCCACTGTTTCGCGTTAAAGAACTGATAATTCAAGAATTTCTTGAGGACTTATCGAAACCCGTGAAAATCTAAGAAAAGATTTCATGCAGAGATTGGAATGTATACTGCCACAGTGAATTATATTTCAAGGTTCAGGATGTATTCCACATACTAAATAACACTACACAATTACTGCCATACAGAAGGAAATTACAGCAACGTAATCACAATGTACTCAGGAAAACAGGCACACATGAAAATTATCCTACGGAAACGAGACAAACGTCCTGTTACAACTTTACTGTAGAAGCACGTTTGCCGATAAACTGTCTAATTCTATGATTTAATCTTTTGTCCAGAACTCAAAAAGAATTTATCAACAAGAACATGGTATATCCGCTTGGCAATTACTTGGCCTATGTTGGGTAAAATTTGACTCTATTACTTAAAGCCAAAAGAAATGGAGAGGGTAAATGCTTAAAGGTGCAAAAATCTTTGTGATACAGGTTTAAGTTACTTTTGGTTAAGCTCTTAGTAAGACCAGTAGACCACCAAATGACTGACAACTAATCAAGTATCCCATCCTAGCAATCACCACTTCTAGAAAATATTATGTAGAGCTGACATGTACAGCATGGGTAAGGAAGGCAGTGCAAAACTTTATATAAGATCCACCGAGTTAATCCAAAACGAAAATGAAAAAACTCCCTGAAATAGAGAAATTTGATCCACATATCACCTTCTTGTGTAAAGCCGTGGACAGGTGTTTGATCTTAGTCGTCAGTTGCGCCACTGCAAGAACAAAAAATAAGCTAGGGAGTTACTGTTTATCGTTTGTGCTCGAGAGTCGAGCCAGTGACATAGATACAAAACCATAGCATAACTAAATATCAGCCAGCCAAATAATTACAAGTACAGGTAATCATAAGTTTCAAGAAGAAAAAGACGTGGCAACAAGAAAAACCCTACCGACCCTGGAACATTGTTTTCTATGCAAAATCAAATTGCAACCTGAGGGAAAATGTACGCAGTCCTGTCCTTTAATTTATGTCTTTTCAGAACATCGTGTGAAAGAAATACTATTTGAGTTAAAAGAGAGAGAGAGAGAGAGAGAGTTCAAAACTATTTTCCATGTGCTACTATGTAATTATATAAATTATTTGCCACGTGCAAGTATGTAAAACAGAAAGAGAAGGGGTTGAGGCAGGGAATGTTCGCGACCAATTTATCCAAAATCTTCAACAGGTGTAATTTGAAAGAGAAGTGTGGTGGAGTTAAAGGTAACATCCACGAAGTTGTACAAAATTATTTGCCACATACACGTATGTAAAATCGAAAGAAAAGCGGTTGAGGCAGGGAATGTTTGAAACCAATTTATCCAAAATCAAGTATAAAGTACCTTGAACACGAGCAGATCCACAGTCTGACTCAGACATTTTGAATTCATCTCTCACTTTTTGAAGCTCCAGTTTCATTTTCTCTGAAGAGGACATGTGATCTGGATGGAAATACTGCAAAAAACAATATTAAAACTAACGTTAGAAATGGTCAAACAACTCCACTCAAAACTAAACAATATATAATTCTCAAATGAGTACATTTCCGTCCAAAGAGTAGGCAAAAGATCAGCCCCTTCAAAGATAGGATGCACAAAATGGACATATATAAACACTGAAGTTTTCATGCTGGTCAAATCTCTAATAATGATCGTCTTTTTTATCATCCAAGGAAGCGGTCAACTGCTATGTGCTCAGAACATGAACCGAGTAAAGAATTGGTCGCCAAGTGTGCAGCCATAGAATTATCAAGTACAGGATAAATTGAAAGCAAAATAGCACTGCTACAGACTGCAGCAAGTAAGACATAAGAGGTAGTGAACTTACGTGCCTTGTGCAAGCCAATGCTTCAGCTATAGACAGACAGTTAAATTTCTGGGGGGGTTGATGATCGAACTAAAAATGGCTTGTGCTCCATTTTGGGTTTTCAGTTCGATACTCTTCCAGTCAAGTATTTGGGGGTTCCCCTTATATCCACTAAAAGCTCAAAATGACTGACTGCAGTAGCCTCATCACAAAGTTTGCAAACAAAATAAAGAGTTGGGCCAATAAGTTTCTCTCCAATGCAGGGAGACTTCAACATATACAATCTATTTTGTTCAGCATGCAAATCTTTTGGACTATGCATTTTATTCTTCCAAAATCTGTTTACTCGCAGATAGAAAAGCATCTCAGAAACCTTTTATGGACTGGTTGAGAAAACTCTCTCCATTCGGGCAAAGAAGCATGGCGCCTTGTTTGTTTGCCAAAAAAAGAGGGGGGCCTAGGTGTAAGGAGAATTCACAACTGGAACTATGCATCAGGCATATATGGTCTTAGAGCATCCTCAATGGCCTAACCAAAACCAAAAGGTTGCTAAGGTTAGCAATGTTTGTTCAAAAAAGTGATCACATTAGAATAACCAAACTTAGCAACTAACCAAAATTTGGCCCTTCGATAACCAAAACTAGCAACAACCCATTGCCAATAACCAAATTTGGTAGACCCCACATGTACTCAATCAAGTACACCCAGTCAACCATTATTACACAAAAACCCTCTCTCTCTCTCTCTCTCTCTCAACAATGATTTTCAAACAATTATTTTTTTAAATTGTTTTTTATTTCAAAGAACAGTTTTTTTAACTATTTTTTTTCCAAAACTTTTTCTTCTTTTTTTCGCAAAAAAAAAAATTTTTTCAAATTTTTTTCAAACTGTTATTTTTTTTACAAAAAAATGCTTTTTTCCAAAATAATTTAATAAAAACTGTTTTCTGGCATGGGAGAGGTCGAGGACGTCGAGCCGGCCAGCTCTACCAGTCAGTGCAACTTATCGGACGGGAATCAAAGGTACAGGCTTCTCGGACGGAATTTCCCGGAATCGCCGGTACTCACTGGTACCGGCACCAGAACGAACTTTGGGGTATAAGATACCAGTTAGTCACAGAAATGGTACGTACTGGCTGGTACAGAATGGGATTCAAAACCTTGGCTGGGGTATTCAAACCTCCCCTCTTTGTCCTCTCTATAATACACAAAATGAAGAGATTCACCATATTTTTTTGGCTGCCTCTACTCCAAGCACATATGGCAGTAGGTTTGTTCCTTCTGCAGTACATCCAAAGCTCACCAAAAATGGAATGACGAGATAAATTGGCTGATAGGGAAATTAAATGGGAAATCCTTTTACAGAACCTTAGTAGCACGAAGCGGGTGCGCGAACGGGAGCGGGAGCAGGGGCGGGGGAGCGGATGAATTTTTTAAAAACTCAGGGGTAAAATTGAAATTTTTAAAATCTTTCAGGGGTAAAATTGAATTTTTTAAAAACTTTCAGGGGTAAAATTGAATTTTTTAAAAACTTTTAGGGGTAAACTTGAATTTTTTTTAAACTTTAATGGG
The DNA here is from genome assembly GCA_963854785.1 of Vaccinium vitis-idaea. Classification (NCBI taxonomy): domain Eukaryota; kingdom Viridiplantae; phylum Streptophyta; class Magnoliopsida; order Ericales; family Ericaceae; genus Vaccinium; species Vaccinium vitis-idaea. Next base: position 31,947,162 of record OY978219.1, on the reverse strand, counting down.
TAAATTTATAATTACTCAGAAACGTAGGGAAAAAACTATAATTTAGCATGTATCTACACTCAGTCTTCTTCACCAGTCGTCATTTACAACTTTGAAGCCCTAAAATTAGATCTGAGAAGATCACGCTGCTGCTTGAAGCAGGTATGTCGTCTCTCTCTCTCTCTCCTCCTCTCTTCTTCTTCTCCTCCTCCTCCTCTTCCTCCTCCGTCGTTCCCATCTTCCTTTGGAGCGCGATCCCGTCTCATGGGTACGCGTTTCCATGGCGTTTCCGAGCGAGAAACGCGGAATTGTGTTTCTTGGGGAGGAGCGTTGCCATGTGAGGCGTTTCCTGCAACTAAGTACAGAACCACTAGGAAAATGACTTGGGATGCTATGGTGTATTATAAATGTCAAGAAAGGAATAACAGGGTGTTCAAGGTGATCCAAAGACCTCAAGCTTCAGTCCTTGAAAAGATTAGGTTTGATGTTAGGATTAAGGGCTCCAGATTCTCAAATGTAAATTCCTCTCCTCTTTAACTCTTCACTCTGCCAATCTTGGCAAATCACTCCTAGATACTCTAGCAGTCTAGCTTATAGTTTGTTGTTTTGGTAGGCTTATTTGTCTTAGTTCTTGTTTTCTTGTATGTTTCTTTGTAATAGGAAGGTATACCTTCCTCGTTTTGCTCATTCATGTTGGGTTCTTTCTTTCAATAATAAAAGTTGTGGATTACCAAAACAATATATATATATATATATATATATATATATATATATATATATATATATATATTAGTCAGTTGCTTTTTGGAAACCCAAGTATGTTTTAGTACTAGCCAATAGTGGACCTCAGCTATCAGGATCCGACAAAAATTGATTTACACAATCCAAAGTGAACTGTGTCACAATCAATAACAGATGCACAGTGTTTGAAGCAAAACCAGTGCACTTTATAAGCATGCTTATCTAAGCAAAGATTTGGCCATACAAAACTCGCTAACCCTTTAGAGAACATTCTCTCTGATAAATAAGAGCCAAGTATAATAATAAAAAAAATCCCACAAAAAACACACACACGGACAGTAACCAAAAAAATATGAAGATTGTATACAACTGCTGAAACCATTAAAACATTTCTCCTCTCTTCAGGATCCAAATTGAAAGTTATTGCTACATAGGGATGGAGAATAAGGATGTTACTAAGGAGAATTTCATACTTTATAGCAATAAAAACCGGAGACCAATGCACATATTGAAATGAAGTTGAAGGATTAATATTTTTCTTGATTACAGAAGATAAAAGGATAATACAACTTGTACATAAGACAAAAGTAGCACTTGCCTTTTCAACTAAGTGATCCTTTGGTGGTGACAGCAAAAAGTTTGGAGTGCCGCCAAGCTGGCCCAAGACATCAAGTCTCTGAGCTGCAAAAATGGATTTTCTGAATAAATTGAAAAATATAGATTGTAAAAAGAGGTACCGTAAAAACTACTTACAGGGTTGCATGAACTCTGGACACTTCTATTTTCCCCCACAAAACCTGTGTCTGGAACATAAAACTAGGCTAAAGGTGTTGGATATGTGACTGACGCTCGTACCTAATTTAGACACTTAGATCATCCAAAGTTGATGATATTTTTAAGAAAAATAAGTCTTCGATAGCTAGAAAAGTAATTTCTAGCCTTCTACAGTAATGAGAGATAAAATAGGGGCAAAGATTGAAGGTTTGGCACGACATGGCATTTCCCTGGCCTGGCATTGATGAACAAATGACTAAAGAAAAGCTTCACCCATTGCATCACTAACCAGTGTTGGATCAAAGATCAGGTCAAGGATTCAACCACCATTTGTAACTTTCCTTTGTTCAATTGGACTTCTATTTCAAGTACATTTCATCTAAGGATATCCTCTACATTGTTCTAGAACTCGCTAGGCACTAGTCGGGCGGAGAATGGCACCTAGGGGCTATGCGCCGACTAGTTGGCTGCCTAGCTTGGCGGGACTAGGCGCCAACTAGACGGTTTCCTAATCTAGTTGTTGGACCAATGCCTAGCACCTAGGGGGGGACTAGTCAGCTGACTTTTAGAACACTGATCCTCTAATTAAGCATGTTATATTTTATACAGCACACGCAAGTGTTCCGAACATGATCCTAAGATTTAAGTTTAGAAAGGCACGACATTTTGGACACGCTGCGCACTAGATAAGCGTACTGTAATACTGTTGTCCACGTAACATAAATTACTTGCACAGTAGTGCCCGTGTAATTAGAGAGATGACGAGGCAACATCAATCTAAATTCAATGTCGCTAATACGTTCACTCCATTAACCTTCAAAACACCCGCATCAATCAAACAGAAATGTTGCCGTCGGGGGTGACACATATAAAGCTTTCCAATGTTGCCCTTCGTACTCCACAAACGAAACAATGTGGGAGCAAGAAGGCCATTCAATTAAGGGACCCTTAACTGACAAAAACAATACAAGAACATGTCATTTTTCTCGTTTACCATGCTCTGTGACGTCTCCAATCTCCATGCTGAAGCTCATCAAACAATCACTTGAGAATTGTGGATGGGAGATAATCAATTCAATTAGATGACAAACACTCTAATTGCTACGGAATGATCATTATCAATCTGTGAGAAGGCCAAGTCTATGCTTACAATGAACTAAGGAATACTAAATACATTACTTGATTTTTTTTGATAGAGTACCCGAAAAAGCACAAAAATAGAGTACCGGAAAAAGCACTACTTACACATTTGCTTCTTGGTCTTCTCTTCATCCGGCATATGCAAAGTCATAAGACTGCGCCTCAAATCCGAGTAGCATGGAACTCCAGCCATCTTCGACGCCATGTCCTTCTCCTCCAACTCCCTCAACTTCATCAATCTCTCATTTAACTCTCCCAACGAAAACCACTCCCCCTTCTTACCCTCCGGCCTCAACTTCCTCAACTTCACACCTAACTCATCGTAACCGTACCTCCTCGTGAACTCCGTCCTCATCGGAACCGACTCATTCTCCTTCTTCTCCCTCAACTCCTTCCCAAACACCGAAGCCGGTAACTGCTTATCAGTCCCCCCAATCACAACCGTCGAGTCTCTACCGTTATTCGGATCGACCGGACGCATATTCAACATATCTCTATATCTTTGAAGCGACATCGGATCATTGTTATTACGGACTTGGTCGGCATTATTGGAAGCTTTCTTTGAATTGAGCTGACGTAAGCTCTCGCGAATGGTGTCGAATGCTGGCCGACGGACAGCGCCGCCTTCGCCGCCGCCGCCTTTGTTACTCGCTTCGATGGTGGAATTCTCGCTCCTTCGCTTGTAAAGCTCCTGAAACGAGATTGGCTGCTGCTGAGAGGAATTATTAGCTGGAGGAGGTGCGGCGTAGCGGCGGCTGAACTCGGCGAGGTTTTTTCGGATTTCTTCGGGAGAGGAGGCTTTGGAGGGGGTTTGTTGTTGTTTGAGACGGGCTTTGACGTCGCTGAAGTATGAAGAGAATGAAGATTGAGATTGTGGTGGCGGTGGCGGTGGTGGAGAGGGAGGGTTTTGGTCGTCGACAGAGTTGGTGGAGTCTGAGGAGGGGGTTGAAGATGAGAAGAAATGGAGGAAGGAAGGGTTCGTGATTGGTCTTCTTCTTCTGTGTTTGGTTCTGAAATGGAGAGATATGGCTGTGGCTGCCATTGGCGAGGTCTGCAGAGAGGCGTAGGGAAACCCTAGCAATTTCAGATTCACCTAGTGGAAGAAGAGGTTCGGTTTATTTCGGGCAAGTGAGTCGGGTTTGGATTTTGGAACGGATCCGACTTTTTGTGTCTTTGGAGTTTGGACGTTGGTCACATAACACTATTTCAAAATGGGCTTTCGCACTTGATCCTTATTTCACGCTCGTGCTCTCGATATTCACACACACAAATTTTAATTTGTTTGAAAGGATTTTGAAAGACGTTTTTCACTCCCGCCCGCATTCTGTGACTAAGTTTTGAAAGGTTCAATTTGGGTCATTGAGTATGAGGTAGCCTTGTGTGAGAGCACCTCCAACAGTGCTAGGCAGAGTAAAGAGTTTAAAGTACCAAAAAGATACAAACTCTACTCTGTCTATTCACTTTTTCGCTCCACTATTCTAACACTACTCTCCACTTTGGCTATCCATTTAAACTAACAAAACTGAATTTGCATATTCGTTAAAAAAAAACCCCACAAAAACCATCTTTTTGGCTGCTGAGAAAAGGAAAGCCCTTATAATTAACAATTCACACAAAAAAAAAAACTTTCAAAACCCTTTTCAACAAACAGAAACAAATTAAAGATAAAAACCAACAGAAGCACAAACCCTAAAAAAATTTATTGGCAAAAAAATATATATATTAACACGCTTGTTCTAGGGCAAAAATGGAGGGAAATGAGGAAGGGTGGAGCAAAAACGGAGGAAATGGTTTAGTAGAGAGTCAACTTCCTTCTCTACTAGTAGAGAGACAAAATGCTCTAAGGCAGAGTAGAGAGCCAAGTAGAGAGTCTCTTGGATAAAAAAAAAATTGGTTTGCCTAGCTATAGTGGCCAATGGGGTGTGAGTAGAGAGTGTCTTGAAGATTCTCTGACACGCTTAAAGAGTTTATTTGGACAAAATAAAATATTCTTAGACACAGTAGGCATTATTAATGCTCAGTAAGACCAGTAGACCACCAAATGACTGACTACTAATCAAGTATCCCATCCAAGCAATCACCACTTCTAGAAAATATTATGTAGAGCTGAAATATCAATCTTGGTATTAAATTAGTCCTAAATATCACTCAACCCCCTGTTTGATTCATGCAGGATTAACATCTGGATATCCTATGTTTGGCCAATCCCATGTTTGGTTCCCCCGGATTCCAACCAATTTAAAATCAAATTCAAACATGATTCTTCCAACCAATTAAATTTTTTAAAATCAAATTCAAACATGATTCTTGAATCAAATTTCAGGATAAATTGTTTTGCGAGTTGTTAGCGGAATCATACTACTACTAGTCTAGACTTTTCCAACCAAATATACTTATCTTAAAACAAAATTGCTTCTATCAGTAATGAAAACATCCTTACAACAATGGTTTAAAATTCGCATCATGCATTCCAGAAATCATTTTCCCAGCCTAAGTAATGTACTTGCTGACAATGTCCTAGTTAGCAAAATAGGATCAAACAAGCAAATGACATCCTTCATACGCATCAGCATTATGTAGTTAGTAACATGATGACATAAAAAGGCCTACTGAAAATGATCACACCGAGCAGCTAAAAGAAAAAAAAAACACAAACTGTGAGACAATCAGTTGATAGTAAAATAGTTACACTCATGGGCGTCAACACAAGAAATATCCAACAGTTCGGGTCAGACAAACATACCTCAACTGGGTAGGCAGTATATAGATTTTGCCAACTGATTTTCATCCAAACACAGACCTCACAAGGACAACAACTAATCAGAACAACCTAAAAAAAAAAAATTCACCTTTGAGGCCGGAACCAGTGTTCTAACACTCGGAAAAGTCGGCCAAGAAGTCGCCGAGAAGTCGCTCCTCGGTATCCAACCGAGGCGACTATACCCTAGTCGGTGGAAGGTCTAGTCGGAGATAAGTCGGCGTTAGTCGCCGACTACTCGGCGAGTTGGAACCCAGTCGGGAAAAATCGGGGGGAAATCGGGATGAAAAACAGAAAATTTGTAGATGTTGAGGGGGCTAAGTGGTATTTGAACATCCTTTATATACAGAAGTAACAGAACTTGCGACCTAAATCAAATTTGAACTTTGAACTTTGTAATTGACTAGTGTCTAGTTATTTGCTACTACGTGGTTTTATTTGGTTTGAAGTTGAACTATGAAGATTGACTAGTTATTATGGATTGACTACTTGTTTGGTACTTGGTAGTATTTACTTTACAATTTTACATGTCTCTACATTGTCTACAATGTCTATATGTTATAAAAAAAAATAAAAAATAAAAAAACCGAGTAATTTCTCGAAGGCCGAGTACTCGGGCTGGAAGCTCGAAGGTCCCCGGCCGACCTGGGAGCGAGTAGCGAGTTTTAGAACCTTGGCCGGAACATTATAGTACATCTGGACAGTCACTAAAGAACAACAATAGTGCATCAAGCAAATAAAACCTGGGAACTATCAAATACCAAACGGACTTGGCAATGCCAAAGTAAGGCATTCTGGGTAGATTTTCAACAGTCTAATCATCAAACCTAATTAGAAACAAGGTCTTTTAGTTTTAGTTGCAGCCCACAAAAAAGGCATTGCAACCCACAAAAGCCGAAATTTAACATAATTTTTTTGTTCCAACTAGCCTAGAACTGACACAATTTCTTCACCATTATCATTTTCTCCTCATCCGAAGTAAGGCTGAAAAAATAATCAACCTTTCGAGCATCTTCAGTGATCGCCATACCAGCTGTGACCCTTTGCTCAACCGTGATTGGAAGGTTTTTAAGCGCTTCATTAACTGCACCTCTTTTGGCCGAGAGGTCATGTTGATAACCCATCCTACTTCCAAGCATGTCGAACTTACAAGCGAAAAACTCTAACGAACCAATAAGCTTGTCACCCAAATCAAACAGTCCAGTCATGAGGGTCTCTGAAACCTTAGCCTTTTTCTTTGGAGGCTTTGGAGGGAACTTGTCATTTTTACTAACAGTTGTTGAACCCTCATGAACTTCATCGCCATCAACATCCTCAACACCCAAGGCCTCAACCACATCAACTGCACTCTCGGCCATGTCTCCGGTTGCTCTGTCATTCCCAAAAATAAGGCTCCAATCATCATAGTAAGGGAATGACTTGAACCTTAGCCCTTTCGCATTATTGTCCCTCTAAAAAAATTGTGAAATCAATTGTTATTTACATGCTTAACATAGAAAACTGAATATGCATTTAAGTGTCAAGAAATATTACCTTACAATAGTCCTCCCAAACTGTATTGCTCTCAACTTTAATCATTTTTGTTGAGTCGTTCCATACAAACCCACTAGTGTTACGCATATCCTTCACAGAGTGGTAGTTCTTTTTCCAAACTTTAATCTTTGACGCAATGTGAGGATTGGCACGAATGTCTGTGCCAGGCAAAGCTGCAAGTAACATTCCCTCAAGCCTGTTCAAGTATCCACTCTTGAGGGAATCCTTTGAAAAAATTTCACCTTTTGTTACCATTTCCTTCAATGCATTTAGAAGTGCTTGTTCCTCCTTCTGTATCCATGATTTCCTACTTGCTTCAACATCTTTTTCCTTTGTTTTCTTTCCTTTTCGTCGAGGGTTAATAGGCTTGTCATTAAGAATCTCCATTCCTAAGAGAGTCAATATCCATATTCAACTACAAAATGAAGTCTTAACCACAAATAAAGTATTAACCACAGATACGTGTCCAAAGCCACAAATAAAGACCTACAAATAAAGCCACAAATATGTGTCCATAGCACAAATACATGTTCAAAGCTAGAACTAAAGTAGTCCATACAAATACAAAATAACAATGACACAATATTACAAATAACAACATGGAACTCTAGTTGCCACCGTGGGCCCTTCTTGCTTGCCACTCTTGATAAATATGTTGTGCAAATGCGTCTCTCCAGTCAGTCCATTGATTAGTTGTCTCGACTGTATCAATGTAATCATCATCATCATGATCTTTCTCCTCAAGGTTATCAAGTTCATGTTCATGTGGGTCAACACTCATCTCTTTTCTAATGTAATTATGGACTAGACAACAAGCAGTAACAGTACGACATTGTGTTCTAATGGGGAAGAATGAGTAACTTCTAAGAATAGCGAATCGAATTTTTAGCATACCAAAAGTCCTCTCAATGACATTACGAGCCTGTGCATGCTTCATATTAAAGTACTCCTCATGGTCCTGAGGAGCTGGACCATCCCATTCTTTCAAATGATAACGCTTTCCTCTGTATGAAGCTAAGAATCCTTCCCCATTTGTGTAGCCGGCGTCAACTAGGTAGTAGTTACCTGTGTATGATTGATTTACTTAGTTACAAATATGCTATGTTGCACGGACTCGGGTACGGGTGTCGGGTGAGGGTGTAGATCCGAGGATCGGATTACCTAAAATTTAAAAATCGAGGATACGTGGATATGGATCTAAATTTAAACACGGGTGCAAGGATACGTCACCTGATTTTTTAAAATATTTTTAAAATATATATGTATAAAAAAATACTTGATTTTCTCTTTAAAAAAATCACAGCTTATTTAAATTTTATTTATTTCAAGCACAAATATTAAAGTAGTACTAAATAGTAAAGGGTAAAGACATGTTTTTATAGTCCATAATAAGGGGAAATAAAATGTCTTTATGGCCCATTAGTTAAGAAATGTAAAGCTCACTATAAATGTTAGCCCAAACCCGTTTCAATGGGCAAGCTGTACTAGTACGGTAGTACCCTTTTAGGGTTCTCTGCAAATGATATTTAGAAGGGTTCACGAAGTAGCAGCTGCGCAGCTCTCTCTCTCTCTCTCTCTCTCTCTCTCTCTCTCTCTCTCTCTCTCTCTCTCTCTCTCTCTCTCTCTCTCTCTCCTCCTTCTTCTCCTCCTTCCCTAGCCCCTAAAAGCAGCAGCCAACGACCACCGTCGACCGTCACCCAGCATTCGCCGACATCGAATGAACCAAACTTGCACAGAGAGACGTATCCGGATTTTCCCAGCCAGATCCGACACGTATCCCGCACCCGTGTCGGTGTCGCACCCGTGTCTGTGCGGATACTTCGCCGTTTTTGGGGGATCCGTGCAACATAGCAAATATGTTTTTAAGAAATATGTTGATAAAGGAACATGCATTTTAAATAACGCTCACCAATCATAACTTTTAGCCCGTTTCTCCTAGTAATAGCATCCCGCAAGATTCTAGAATCGGTTGCTGATCCTTCCCACCCTACAAGACAGATTATATTCATGTCTGTGTTACAAACTCCCAACAGATTTGTAGATAAATCTCCTTTTCGATTCCTATATCTTGGTCTGATGGATGGACCAACTCGAACATCAATGTGTGTGCCATCTAATGCCCCCAAACAATTCTAAAACCAACATAAAGAAATTAATTAGCAACTTTCTCCTCCTAAACAAGAATACAACATTCGTTTTCAATTCTAAATGTTACCTGAAAAATTCTCCACCTCTCATCTGTGCATGCATGCTTGAGTTATAGGCTCAAGGTTGACGAGTAGTTGACCTTGCAAACGTAGGATATCATGTGGGAAAAAGTAGTGCTTGACAACTCTATTCTTATGGTAGTGCCCTAAGGTATAAAAAAACATAGCAACTTTCTCCTCCAAATAAACTGACCTTGAATGAGACAACCCCCCAACAGTTTGAACTAGGTTACATAGACGCATAAAGCAATTCCTATCCATTCGAAGTTGCTCCACACAAATTGTGTCGCTACGCCACACTAACCGATTGATGTGATCAATTTGTTCTTGGAACGGGTTTGGTTCAGTAAACCTAGATTGGTGTCGAGAGTAATACCTCTCAATAGCAACATGAACCACAAGTACAACCATAATACACATGATTTGCATTTGCCTGAAAAAATGTGTCACTATGTTGAACACCTCGGTCTCCTCCTCCATACAATCCAACTCATTTTCAGTGTTGTTTTCCATCTATTAACACAATGCCAAAGCCATGAGTAACAAAACACATAAATAAAGCCAGATTACACTAGGATTTAAGTCACTCATCTCACACAGATCTAAAACTACAACCTTAGCCAATGGATTACGCAACAGAATATATACAACACCTTAGGGATATATTCCAACAAGATGAATTTACTTAAATACTTCATATATTATGATAACATAGAATACACAAGTTGGATTAGGACAGGTATTGTTCAGCCACAAGTTTCTAGGCAAATTTAGACCTTGAAAACATGAGCAAGGGCAGCTTGTTCCTCCTTCTGGTCCCTTGGTGACTCCGGTAATAGGGGTATCAAATTAAACACGATGGATACTTCATTTTTTAGTTTCTGTTTCTTTGCCCTTGTTTGAAAATTTGTAGATATAGTCAAATAAGTATCCTTGGACCACAAAGTAGTACTAAACAGGGAGTATAAGATTTGGGAAAAGATGGTTTTATAGACATTCCATTTCTTACTCATTTCACTCGAACAATCTAGTTGATTTCCTCGGTCAACAGTTAAGTGTAGTTTTTCAAATCTAAAAAACTTTTACTTGCAGCCATGCCAAAAACAAAAAGAAAAGCAAAAGCAAAAAACAAAATAAACTCAACTAATGATTCTTGAGAGGAAACGAGAGAGGATTTTAGCTGAGCACATCCACCCTCCACAATCAATCCGATGCACAAATAAAACGAGAGAGAGAAGGAGAAAACGAGGGGGAGAAAACGAGAGAGAGGAGATGAAATACCTGGGCGTTTGGGCGTTCGTTCTGTCTCAGAGAGAGAGAGAGAGAGAACCAGACGTCTGGTAGAGAGGAGGAGCGGCGGAATGAAGTTTGGGAGGGAGAGAAGAAGACGATGAATTAGGTTAGAAACATTTCAGTGGCAAATTTGTACTAACTGGCCGACACGTTAGCGAGAATTTTTATCCCGATTAACAGTCCCCCCCCCCCCCCGGTATTACACAATACCCCCATACAAGGATTAAATTTGTCTTGGGATTATTAATCCCACGCAATTTTGTGGGAACCAAACGAGGGACTGCGCGGGATTAGGTGAGAATAGTCCTATCCCAGGCACCTAATCCCCGAATCAAACGAGGCCTACAAGTACAGGTAATCATCATAAGTTTCTAGAAGAAAAAGGAGTGGCAGCAAGAAAAACCTACCAAACCTGGAACATTGTCTTCTATGCAAAATCAAATTGCAACCTTTGGGAATATGTACGCAGTCCTCTCCTTTAATTTATGTCTTTTCAGAACATCGTGTGAAAGAAATACTTCACTATTCGAGTTAAAAGAGAGAGAGAGTTCAAAACTATTTTCCCTGTGCTACTATGTAATTATACAAATTATTTGCCACGTGCAAGTGTGTAAAATAGAAAGAGAAGGGGTTGAGGCAGGGAATGTTCGCGACCAATTTATCCAAAATCAAGTATAAAGTACCTTGAACACGAGCAGATCCACAGTCTGACTCAGACATTTTGAATTCATCTCTCACTTTTTGAAGCTCCGGTTTCATTAAAATGCGATCTGGATGGAAATACTGCACAAAACAATATTAAAACTAAGGTTAGAAATGGTCAAACAACTCCATTTAAAACTAAACAATATATAACGCTCAAATGAGTACATTTCCGTCCAAAGATTTGGCAAAAGATCAGCCTCTTCAAAGATAGGATGCACAAAATGGACATATATAAACACTAAAGTTTTCATGCTGGTCAAATCTCTAATAATGATCGTCTTTTTTATCATCCAAGGAAGCGGTCAACTGCTATGTGCTCAGAACATGGAGTGAGTAAAGGATTGGTCGCCAAGTGTGCAGCCATAGAATTATCAAGTACAGGATAAATAGAAAGCAAAATAGCACTGGTACAGACAGCAGCAAGCCAGACATAACAGTAAGAGGTAGTGAGGTCAAGTGCCTTGTGCAAGCCAATGCTTCAGCTCTAGACAGACAGTTAAATTTCTGGGGTTGATGATCAAACTAAAAATGGCTTGTGCTCCATTTTGGGTTTTCAGTTCGGTACACTTCCAGTCAAGTATTTGGGGGTTCCCCTTATATCCACTAAGCTCAAACTGTCTGACTGCAGTAGCCTCATCACAAAGTTTCCAAACAAAATAAAGAGTTGGGCCAATAAGTTTCTCTCCTATGCAGGGAGACTTCAACTCATACGATCTATTTTGTTCAGCATGCAAATCTTATGGACTATGCATTTTATTCTTCCAAAATCTGTTTACTTGCACATAGAAAAGCATCTCAGAAACCTTTTATGGACTGGTTGAGAAAACTATCTCCATTCGGGCAAAGAAGCATGGCGCCTTGTTTGTTTGCCAAAGAAAGAGGGGGGCCTAGGTGTAAGGAGAATTCACAACTGGAACTATGCATCTTTTTTAAGGCATATATGGTCTTAGAGCATCCTCAAATCTCAATGGCCTAACCAAAACCAATAGGTTGCTGAGGTCATTAGAATAACCAAACTTAGCAACTAACCAAATTTTGGCCCTTCGATAACCAAAACTAGCAACAACCCATTGCCAATAATAACCATATTTGGTAGACCCCACATGTACTCAATCAAGTACACCCAGTCACCCATTATTACTCAAAAACCTTCTCTCTCTCTCTCTCTCTCTCTCAACAATGATTTTCAAACAATTATTTTTTAAAATTGCTTTTTATTTCAAAAAACTGTTTTTTCCCAAAGCTGTTTTTTTTTCACAAAACTTTTTTTTTCAAAACTGTTTTTTTTAAAGAAAAAAGATTTTGTATTTCTACAAAAAAAAATGTTTTTTCCAAAGTATTTTAATAAAAAGTATTTTCTGGCATGGGAGAAGTCGAGGACGTCGCGCCAGCCAGCTCTACCAGTCAGTGCAGCTTACCGGACGGGAATCAACGGTACAGGCTTCTCAGCCGGAATTTCCCGGAATCACCGGTACTCACTGGTACTGGCACCGGAACGAAATTTGGGGTACAAGATACCAGTTAGTCACAAAAACGGTACATACCCGCCGGTACAGAACGGGATTCAAAACCTTGGCTGGGGTACTCAAACCTCCCCTCTTTGTCCTCTCTATGATATACAAAATGAAGACATTCACCATAGTTTTTTGGCTCCCTCTATTCCAAGCACATATGGCATTAGGTTTGTTCCTTTTGCAGTACATCCAATGCTCACCAAAACTGGAATGACGAGATAAATTGGCTCATAGGGAAATTAAATGGGAAATCCTTTTACAGAACCACTAGGAAAATGACTGGGGATGATATGGTGTTTTATAACTGTCAAGAAAGGAATAACAGGGTGTTCAAGGGGATTCAAAGACCTCAAGCTTCAGACCTTCAAAAGATTAGGTTCGATGTTAGGATTAAGGGCTCCAGATTCTCAGATGTAAATTCCTCTCCTCTTTAACTCTTCACTCTGCCAATCTTGGCAAATCACTCCTAGATACTCTAGTTTATAGTTTGTTGTTTTGGTAGGCTTATTTGTCTTAGTTCTTGTTTTCTTGTATGTTTCTTTGCAATCAGAAGGTATACCTTCCTTGTTTTGCTCATTCATGTTGGGTTCTTTCTTTCAATAATAAAAGTTGTGGATTACCCAAAAAAAAAAAATAGTCAGTTGCTTTTTGGAAACCCAAGTATGTTTTAGTACTAGCCAATAGTGGACCTCTGCTATCGGGATCCGACAAAAATTGATGAACAGAATCCAAAGTGAACTGTGTCACAATCAATAACAGCTGCACAGTGGTTGAAGCAAAACCAGTGCACTTTATAAGCATGCTTATCTAAGAAAAGATTTGGCCATACAAAACTCGCTAACCCTTTAGAGAACATTCTCTCTGATAAATAAGAAACAAGTATAATGATAAAAAAAAAATCCCACAAAATACACACACACGGACAGTAAGCAAAAAAGTATGAAGAATGTAAACAACTGCTCAAACCATTAAAACATTTCTCCTCTCTCCAGGATCCAAATCGAAAGTTATTGTTGCATAGGGATGGAGAATAAGGATGTTACTAAAGAGAATTTCATACTTTATAGCAACAAAAAACCGGAGACCAATGCACATATTGAAATGAAGGTGAAGGATTAATGATTTTTCTTGATTACAGAAAATAAAAGGATAATACAACTCATACATAAGACAAAAGTAGCACTTGCCTTTTCAACTAAGTGCTCCTTTGGCGGTGACAGCAAAAAGTTTGGAGTGCCGCCAAGCTGGCCCAAGACATCGAGTCTCTGAGCTGCAAAAATGGATTTTCTGAATAAATTGAAAAATATAGATTGTAAAAAGAGGTACCGTAAAGACTACTTGCAGGGTTACATGAACTCTGGACACTTTATTTTCCCCCACAAAACCCGTGTCTGGAACATAAAACTTGGCTAAGGGTGTTGGATACGTGACTGACGCTCGTACCTAATTTAGACACTTAGATCATCCAAAGTTGATGATATTTTTAAGAAAAATAAGTCTTTGATAGCTAGAAAAGTAATTTCTAGCCTTCTACAATAATGAGAGATAAAATAGGGGCAAAAATTGAAGGTTTGGCACGACATGGCATTTCCCTGGCCTAGCATTGATGAAAAAATGACTAAAGAAAAGCTTCACCCATTGCATCACTAACCAGTGTTGGATCAAAGATCAGGTCAAGAATTCAAGTACCATTTGTAACTTTCCTTTGTCCAATTTGACATCTATTTCAAGTACATTTCATCTAAGCATATCCTCTACATTGTTCTAGAACTCACTAGGCACTAGTCGGGCAGAGAATGCGCCTAGGGCCTTTGTGCCGACTAGTCGGCTGCCTAGCTTGGCGGGATTAGGCGCCAACTAGTCAGTTTCCTAATCTAGTTGTTGGACCAATGCCTAGCGCCTAGGCGGGGACTAGTCAGCCAACTTTTAGAACACTGATCCTCTAAGCATGTTATATTTTATACAGCACACGCAAGCATTCCGAACATGATCCTAAGATTTAAGTTTAGAAGGCACGACATTTTGGACACAATGCACACCAGATAAGCGTACTGTAATACTGTTGTCCACATAACATAGATTACTTGCACAGTAGTGCCGGTGTAATTAGAGAGATGAGGAGGCAACATCAATCGAAATTCAATGTCTCTAATATGTTCACTCCATTAACCTTCAAAACACCCGCGTCAATCAAACAGAAATGTTGCCGTCAGGGGTGACACATATAAAGCTTTCAATGTTGCCCATCGTACTCCCCAAACGAAACAATGTGGAAGCAAGAAGGCCATTCAATTAAGGGACCCTTAACTGACAAAAACAATACAAGAACATGTTATTTTCCACGTTTACCATGCTCTGTGACGGCTCCAATCTCCATGCTCAAGCTCAACAAACAATCACTTGAGAATTGTGGATGGGAGATAATCAATTCAATTAGATGACAAACACTCTAATTGCTACTGAATGATCATTATCAATTTGTGAGAAGGCCAAGTCTATGCTTACAATGAACTAGTGAATACTTGATTTGATAACACAAAAATAAGACAGTTGTACCACACAAATAGAGTACCGGATGCCAATTGCTAATTTCATTGCAACAAAGATATTACCATGCTATCATCATTCATAACAACTATAGAAGGCAATTCAACAAATGCAATTACAATATACTCAGAATTTAGTCTTGACTCACTTCTATCATTTTGATTAAATTCTACCACTAAGAGCGAGTACACTCTTGTGCTAAATCTCATGAAAGCTAAAATTTGGCATCAAAAATGGCAAAACCATCTCCACCCTTGTTCCAAATTCAATGCAAAATTTTGACAATGTCATTCTTGGTGCCAAATTTGGCATCAAACTTTTTGACACCGTATCAAGCTCAAAGATGAGTTCTGCAACGTCGTTTTTACACCAGCAGTTGGAGATGCTCTAACCCAAGACAGCAATTTCATACTCGATAGTAAGATATACTCCAAACACCCTAAAAAAAACTCACCAATTCCCTGAAAAAGCACTACTTACACATTTGCTTCTTGGTCTTCTCTTCTTCCGACATCTGCAAAGCCCTAAGACTGCGCTTCTTGGCCTTCTCTTCATTCTCAACCCTCAAAGCCATAAGACTGCGCTTCAAATCCGCGAAGGGGTTGCTGTCGTTTTTTCGGAGTTCTTCAGCAAAGGCGGCTTTGGAGGGGGTTTCGCTGAAGTATGAAGAGAATGAAGATTGAGATTGTGGTGGCGGTGGTGGTGGTGGAGAGGGAGTGTTTTGGTCATCGACAGAGTTGGTGGAGTCTGAGGAGGGGGTTGAAGATGAGAAGAAATGGAGGAAGGAAGGGTTCGTGATTGGTCTTCTTCTTCTGTGTTTGGTTCTGAGAAGGAGAGATATGGCTGTGGCTGCCATTGGCGAGGTCTGTAGAGAGGTGCAGGGAAACCTAGGCTTTGTTCGGTTTGGGTTTTGAAGGATGGTTTTGCGGTAACAACTTAGAGAGAGAAATAGAAAAAAAAAATTATCTCCATTTTTTTTTAAAACAATTTTTTATTAGTGAAACACACCTTAATCCTTGCGTTACGCTTGCGTTCTTAATCATATCACACACATTTTAATTTGTTTGAAAGGTTTTTGAAAGACGTTTTTCACTCCCGGCATTATGTGACTAAGCTTTGAAAGTTTCAATTTGGGTCTTTGAGTATGAGGTAGCCTTGTGTGCGAGGCTTAAAGAGTTTATTTGGACAAAATAAAATTTTCTTAGAAATAGTATGCATTATTAATGCTCAGTAACTTTTATTTAGTTTTTCGCCAAATTTTTAAAATTTGTCAAATACCTCAATGAAAGAAGTCGGAAAAATATAAAATTATGAGCTGAAAAAGTTAAATAATTGAGTACGACATAAAGACAATTAAGGCAACATAAGCCGTACTTTTGGCTTTTTAGTGGATTTTTTGGGGGGCTTTTTGCTCAAGATTTTTTTACTTTTTGATTCAATTTTTCGAGTGGGTCAATTAATAATTTTGACGCGAATGAGCTGAAATTAACAAAATAAAACGACTAAAAAGACATCATCATACAATATCCTAACCAAATGCGTTTGAGTCCCACAAGTCTCCAAACCTTCATTCCTAATTTTCTAGAATTTTAAATTTTTAAAGAAGTATCAAATCCTTTTTTCCCTCTAAGGAGAAGGGGTGGGGAAATTGGCACCAGAAAAAAGGGAGGAAATTGGAGCTAGAAACGTGCTATTGGCGGGAAGAGGAAAGTGCAATTGATGGGACTAAACTTTTCCACGACACATAATTCCTTCCTTTTCGCAGCATACATTTTGAGGGAAAGTCAGTCTAAGTGGAAAAAACTATTTTTTTGGGTCTCATTATTTTCCTAGTAACTGAACACCCCAAAAGTTAAGGAAACATTAATTTTTCCATCATTTCTTGACAACTGAACGAGGCCTTACTAACCACCGGGGTGGTGGCCCAGCGGTGGAGGCATCTGCCCTCCCCAACTTTGTCCCAGGTTCGACTCCCAGGGGAGAACAAAGTGGCTATGTTCCCCTGTCTCCCTTAGGAGGCTCTTGGGCCTTTGCCCGAGGTATGATGAACTCCGTTGGTGCCCGGTGGCTAGGTCCCTTCCTTTGGGTTGGGTTAAATTGGGCCGGCAACTGGTTTCCCCGGGGCCCTTGCCTAACGGTGCAATGAAGCCCCAGCTAGAGCACCGTTTTTTTCCGTTCAAAAAAAAAAAAAAAAACGAGGCCTTACTATTCCATGTGTCTCATGACTCCCACCCCCTTTATTAACTTCCCTATTTTCTCTCCCCACTTCCATCTTATATTTTTACTTTATTTTTTTCTACTTTCATAACCCTAGCAATTGATTGGAACTGCTACAAATTTGTTACGAGATTTTATTCTTTTTAACTAGCATTACGCCAGTTGATGAATGGAACAACATTAAAAAAGTTCGCAATAATAATCTTCATTCCCCGTGCATAGAATGGGTAAAACGCTAGTTAACAATAATACTGGAGTACATAATTTTGTTAACTTGGTTCAGTATTTGTTAGGTTCGGTTTGAGAGTAGTATTTCGAAACCCAATCCGCGCGTTAACCTTTTCACTGTTCGGCTTTGGATGACTGCGATCCTAATTAACATCAATTTGGGCTTCATTGAGTGAGAGAATGATCTAGCAACAAGTAGGCTGTAAATGAGCCCGCTCGCGAGCTGCTCGAAGCTTGGCTCGAGTTGAGTTTGTTTAAGCTCGACTCGATAGTCAAACGAACCACCTCACTTGACCCCACTGAGGCAAATTTTAATAGAATAGGTGTAATATTTTTTTAGAATTTTGTATTTTTGCCCTTGTATATGTATTTCTTTGCCCTCCTTACCACACCAAATCATCCTCTAACTCTCCAGTCTCCACCGCCAAAAATAGAACCTGAGTCCAGAGGCAGCAAATTTGATTTTTTTTTTTCCCCTTCGAAGGATGGAAGTGTGGACGAAACCCCCTCTCTCCTCTCCCCCTCTCTTGTTTAACCACTAACCTCCACAAATCTAGCTTTCCCACCGCTATTTTAAGGTAAAAAGAGAATTTCTTAAACTCTAAATTGAAATCCAGAAAACTGTAAACCTAATGAGTTTGGGGAATTTTTGGTTAGTTCATTAAGTTGTGATCTTTTTCTTTTTCTTCTCCTAGAAATGTAGACTTTTAAAGTTTTAGAACCTTGAGAATTTTCATCATTGATGTGCAGTCTAGTGTCGAGTTTTCAAACTTAACAGGAATTGGCGATGTTTCTCGAAAGATGGTCTAGACCCGACAAGATTTAAAGACAACTTACTTGGAGGCAACCATAAAATCTCTTCGCCATTAACCTAAACACGACTTTGTTTGGTTTAGGTTTTGAGAGAAATTCTTTTGTGTAATGAGTAGATAGAGATATATAGAGAAAGGAGGACGTATAATCAGGTCTGGAATGAACATGTCTCTAGCTACAAAAACTTAAGTGATTCCATTATCCAAAAAGTACGCACGCGTATGTTGCCGATAACTGAACACAATTTTATCTAATACTTCGCAGATAAATTACACTGTTAGATCCAGGGAGAGAGAGGACTTTTCCACTAAGCCGACAAATCGATTATCTACCTCAAGATTTACACATCAGCGATGACGAAACGGCATGGTTCTTTGATTTCTCTACAGTAGACGTGCCTCGAGAACTGCATGCAAGTTTACAAGATCACATTATTTCCCTAGAAGGCAAGCAGTTCAATATCGGAAATCGACTTTCATTGATATGAACCAATGTAGAGTCGAATATATTACCTGCAATCGATTTCCATTGATATTACTTCTGAAAACTTATTGTTTTCATTGTCACGAGGCGCCTGCTAAGCTTCTGCTTGCGTCTTCCCAATCGCTCTTAGGTATCTCTCCAGAATCAGCAATGATTACCTTTTTCCTGGGTTTCCCACTGTAGGTCCCAGCTCCCCCTTCAATAGCATATACAGCATCCATCCCCTCAATAACCTTGCCAAAGACAACATGCTCCCCGTCTAACCTGAAAAGTTTTGCGTGATAAGTACAAAAAAATACCTCGAAATTGATTCATCTAAGAAAGTCGAAACAAACAATGCATCTTGTGTAGAAAAATGGCATTTCGACTCTTTGAGCACTGATGCAACACATTTAATCCTAATTTCAGTTATGAAGATATACGACACAGTAGCCTTAGGTAACATAGCCTACCGAATATCCCAAATCCTTAACTTTGAAACAAGAGTAACACTTTGAGAAAAATATAATTATGCACAAATTCCAACACTGTAGGAGTTGTTGGACAAGACAATTGTAAAGAGAACTAGATTCAAAGGTTGATCTTCCAGTTTCAGAAATGACATAAAGCACATGTCAAAGAAAATCGGGAACTTGGGAAATTAAAATGCACAACTTTCCCTGGGGAAGTTCTTATACTACAAGATAATGTTAGATGTATGCAGCCAACAATTTTATAAACAGCCTAGTTTAATTTAACAGGATGGAATTTGGTGCATAGATTACCAGCTGGCCTTGACTGTAGTGATAAAAAATTGCGAGCCGTTGGAATCAGGTCCTGAATTCACCATGGATACAACACCTGCAATGGTACAATGTCAGGAAAACATGATACCGAGAGAAATCCAACACTCAGGATGTTTAGCGCTAGGCAAATCTCATGTAGAACCTGCATGCGAGTGTTTTATCTTGAAGCTCTCATCAGGAAAAGTTCCACCGTAGATAGATTCACTTCCCTTCCCATCACCTCTAACAATATCTCCGCCTTGAATCATGAACCCAGGTATTATACGATGAAATAAGGTTCCCTTGTAGTGTAGAGCTTTTCCACTGGCACTCTTGCCCAGCTCCCCTGCGTTTCATAAATGCAGGTTGAACGTAACCGATTCACCAGGAAAAGAGGCTCAAAGAATACAAAAAATTTTGATTTTCAGAACCATATGGGTTAGATATAAACAGAGGCATACCTGTGCACAAAGCCCTAAAATTTTCTGCAAAAAGATAAACAAAAAGGTTTAGGCGGCTATGTTATGAAGGTAAACCAAGTCTCATTAAAGGTAAAATTTTCTTCAATTCTTCTTTTTTGTTTTTTTAAATTGCTCCAAATGTATCGCCAATACTGCCTCTTTTCATATTTTTGGTGAACTAATTGACTGTCGCGTGAATGGCAACAACCTATAGATGCATAAAACAACTGGGTATGGGTTCCACAATTATCAAGAAGTCTTTTGGTCCAAATGAAACAGTCCATGGTTGTGTTTGTTTCGGTTTGGTCACAAACCACCAGTTAGTAAGCAGTCCCATGGCCATCCCCAGGATCCGAGAAATCACACCAAATAACAAATCCAGATCAGAAGTAGATCAAGCACACACAAATGGTACAAAGTTTATCCAGTTTGCCCAAGGGCTTCATCCATGGAGTTTCTGCTGCTTCATTATATCCTCTGGATTTCACCAACTCTCTACCTACTATGAAGACCAATAACATAAATGCTACATTCCTCGAGCTAGCATAAAGCCTCAAAGAATAGGAGTCAAGCTCCCTCGAATAGCCTTACTTTTCCATTTTGTGCTTGAGCTGCTTAAAGTGGCCAAAGGCGAACCAATCTGCACTCAGCTAGCTTGAGTAGCCTAGGACCCCACACGATAAAGGACAGTGATTTCGGAAATCTGGCAACCTTGGGCTCGAAAATCAAGTCCATTTTGAAGTGGTGCAACGTGAAAGACATTTCAAACGACCAAAACAAATGACGTTCTCTAGTTACTTGTAAATGCTACAACGTGTATCATTGTTGTCTGAACAGATTAGATTAAAGCTACACTTATCAACTGTATACTTTTTAGGTCAAAGCACTATCCAGTAAGAACATTAGAACCACCTTCAATACTACAAGATTAGATTATATATACATCTTGGCAAAAAACCACTTCATTTACGGACCCAGATAATCACTAGATATTGCAGAATATTGGAAGCATACCGACAGTTTTTGGTACGACTTGGCCATATAATCCTATCACGATTCTCCCTGCAAAAGGAAAGAGCACAAAAGAATGGAAAGGTGTAAATTTTGAGAAAGAACCATCTAGGTCATGATAAATTAAAAGATCCATAATAATTTCAGTTAGTGTGGCTGGTCATCCCGAACATGCTCCATTATTGTTGGAACAACAAAATATAAAGACCAATACTAATTTCCTTTAATGTGGCCAGTCAGGCCCAATCATACTTCGGCATAGTTGGAAGAGTGGGATTCTTGGAATGAATTGGAGGGGGGCGCACATACTAAAGATGGATACTTACCACATGAAGTTTTACCCCAACAACATCAGCTAATGCTGAAGTCAACAATCCGGGAGTTGACATGAAGAGTGGGATTCTTGGAATGAATGGGAGGGGGGCGCACATACTAAAGATGGATACTGACCGCATGAAATTTTACCCCAACAACATCAGCTAATGCTGAAGTCAACAATCCGGGAGTTGACAAAAGTGCTAGAAAATTAGAAGCTGACTTGTCAATTTTAAAGAAAGATAAAACACGATTACATGGGGAAAATGTTGCCTTGGGAACTTGCAAGCAATTTTAATAGTTGCATTACATCTTTCAACTTACAAACTAACCATCATATGCACACCTGCAGGCTGCAATACATGATGATGTTGGCTTTCTAAAAGTACAACCCTCGCAAAGTGGCAAATGGTAATGGACATCTGTTCCTTTTCTTTTGAAGATAGGCTTATAAGTAGAAGAACCAGGATAAAGCCTAAACAATGAAAACATAATCCCAAGGCACAAACTTTATATACCCAAACTTTGCATAGTCCTAACTCCTAAGCTAAAAGGAAACACTTTGAAAAGATCGTTCTAAAAAAAACCCAAAAAAGAGATAAAGATGGACCACCAATTCCTACAACATCTTGGATGTTATGGTTCATTTGCAAAGATGGAAACATCGTGCCCCTTCCAAAAAGAAATAGATATGACAAGTTTTTAGCAGTTTCTGAAGCACAAAGTGGTTGTGAAAGTGAGCAAATGGTTATACTATGCACGGAGTGATACGAGAATCAACACTATGGCACTCACTACATAGAATCAAACACCACATAGCTTCATCGCTAACGACAAAATCACAGCAAAGTTGACGGGGCAGAAGAAAATTTGGCTACAACTGCCACAAGAGAAACAGTAAGTTAATCAAAGAAAAATTTGATGAGACCAGCAACCAACACAATCTACTAAAAGTGAAAACTCAAACCGGAACGCTGCAGATTTACAAGGATTTGAGAAGCAAGACCCAAAACCAGAACTCATAATCCAAACATCTAAGGTAAGAAAGTTATCGAATCTGACTATAGATTACACAAGAAAAGCAACAAGAATACTTCATACCTATACGCTGTTTATCAATATCAACATCTAAGTATACTCTGTGGGTAATTTCTTGCACAACTTCCACCTTCTCTTCCTCCTGGGCATCAAATAAAGGAAGTTGTTCAATACACTAGCAACTTCTAGAAAAGAAAAAGGAGAATATAATCAACTACTGAGATGTATATCATTATACAAAAAACACTCCGACAGACTAAAACCAGTATTTCTAAATTCAACACTATAAGAATGTAAAATGAATGGAAATGCATCATAATGGCTAACACAAATAATTGACTAATACGGTGAAAAAAATAGCTGGAAATGAGGTAAAACCTCATATTTCCAATCAATTAGATGAATTGAAAAGGAACTGCACAACCTGCCTATATGAATATGCCACAGTAGCTGAGGAGTGAGGACTATCTACATGCTCAAGAAACCAAAGCCAATACCTAAAACAAAAGAACATAAACAAGGGACTGAAAGTAGCATGAACGGATATGTACATGTTTGTATCTCATATGAGCAAGCACTTCCGTCCTACGAGGAAATTCAAGCCACCACTTGGAGGGTTCGGTCCAATCATATGGCCACGCCCAATGCCTAAGACCTTGCCCCCACAGTGTGCTTCCCTAGGTGACTCGGTCACTCAGATGGTTTCGTTGTCTTCCCTCACCAAGTCCCCTAGCTGCCTCACCACCTTAGTGGCTCACCTCGTCATGTCCGCTCGACACTTTGGCCACGAAGGTGGCTTGCCTCACCAAGGCTATGTCTCCCCTTCCGATCAACCTCCAAACCCTCAACCGAACCATAGTATGGAGCAAGGTGGCAGCGCCTAAGGATCCCCAGAAGTTGGTGCCCTGATCATGGGACTCCCCAATAATAATGGCGCTCACAAAATTGCCAAGAGGATTGGCAAAGGTGAAACACCTACAATGCCGGCTCCAACCCCCCAAACCCCCGCTTGGCTCTACTTTGACCAACATTAGACAATAGAGGAGCCTCACTAGGAATAGGGACTTTGACAGCGAAACGTGATACCTCAAAAAAACTCATATAAAGAAGTTGAACAGGCAGGGATTTCTGACACGCTCATTTGAATCAATTTACTTCCCCACTGTTTTTCACATCCGTCCAGGCTCACCCTTATTGGCTCATGTATCAATATTATGAAGAGGTATTTAAATAATAATAATAGCATCCCCCCTTCCACCAATTATGACTTTGAAAGGAAATTGAAAATCTAGCCATCTTTTCAAATAAACCCCCAACCTCTGAAGTGATTTCCCTCTTCGTCCATATGAAACTCGATCACGACTCATGATAGATACAGAAACGAAAAACTAATCAAAAGAAAACAGTTCATAGCAAGATTCGGAAGTAAAATGCAGCGGAATTCCATACAATCAGGAAAATACTAAAACAAGTCTCACTCGGATCCAGCTCGAATTTCTCAATTCAATAAACGAAACAGAATTACTAGACAAAAACCGCTTACATTACCGATCTCGTAAGAAATTCGTACCCGGTGGGCGATGGAGAGAGCGAAAATCACGAAAATAGAGACGACGAGCAACAGAAGAAGGCATCGTGGTTCAAGTACGAAGGAGATCTCCCGACGCATCTTTCCCTCCTCCTCCCTTTCTCTCTCTTCTCTTGGCGATTCACCGTCGTCTTCTTCCTTGGCTCATTATCGATTCTTTCACTCCCTGATTTCTCTTTCCTCTCTCTCTGCATATAGTATATGGCCTATATACATATAATACCTCTAGCTTTCAGTCGTCTCTCAGAGCAGGTTATTACTTGCTTTTTCTTTTTTTTCTTTTTTCGGGAAAACAGAAAAGAACAGGTTTTATTCTCAAGTCTCAAGTCTCAAATAGAAATTCAGTTCCAAAAAAAAAAGTCTCAACTAGAAATTTGTTCAGTGTTGGGCGGGTCGGTATTACGTGGCGCCTTACTGGTCAAAGAATCAATTATTACCGGTAATAGTTTATTAAAATCCGGACCGTCTAAAAGTGTTTTAGATGGCTGAAATGCGCGATAGATATCGCCCACGTGGTACTCGCTCAGTACTGAAAAATTCGTTTCTCAACAAAGGCCAACACATGAGTTTTACGTTTGCTAAAGCCTCAGGTTGGGTATTACGCGATGGATATCGCCTAAGTGGTACATGGTTAGTACTGAAAATTTTCTTTCTCAACGAAGGCCAAACATGAGTCTTACGTTTGCCAAAAGCTCACCCCCTAACTCTCATTTGCTAAGAGTACCAAGGTGATTTTAGCAACTTGTTTTTAGCTAAAGGAATATATGATAGAAATTAGCAACTTAGCTTTTAGCTAATGAGAAATAAATTGGCTTTTATAACTTAGCTTTCTTCACTTTTATAGAAAATTGGCTTTGAGCAATTGGTGTTAAAATCGGGAAACTAAGCCAATGAGGTGTGCTGGTGCGGGGTCGTTACTTTCAATTGAAGATTCTAAAATTAGTTAAGATGTACGCAAACTGACCCAAATATCCGATAATCTAAAAAAACAGAAAGGAACAAGTTTGTCCAGGTGGAGGCCTATGAATAACGCCAGTGGATATTGAAGCGGGGAAACCAGGACCTTTTTTGTTTTTATCGCCGGCCTAGAATTGTGTACTTGGGCTTCAAGATTCACGCTAGGGCTGAGTCCGTCTAATAAAGCCCAAGACTGTAGTTGTGTTCCATATAACCATCACAATCAGCCCTGCTAAATGGGGTGTTTGGGAGACCCTAATTTTAGGCTCCCCACATTCAGATTTTTACCTCTAGGTCTAGAAAAGATGTTTCTAATAACCACAAAGGTAAATAATTTTTTTTAATTACCATTAAGGTAAGTCATTCTTTTTTGGGGTTTAAGTTTTGGGTGCACTTTTCTGTTATAGGACTTTAGTGGTTTATGTACTTTCATAGAATACACTAGGATTTTAGGCACTTTCATACGGTAACCTAGGGTCTTAGGCACTTCATAGGGTACCTTAAGATTTAGGTTACTCTCATAGGGTACCCAACGGTTTAGGTTTTAGGGTGCACTTTCCTATTATAGAGTTTTAGTGGTTTATGCACTTTTATAGGGTACCCTAAGATTTAGGTACTTTCATACAGTTTGGGGAGTTGGGGAGAGAGAGAGACTATGTCCATGTGGGGTGGGTGGAGAGAGAGAGAGAGAGAGGAATCCAAAAAAGTAAAAGATTACGACTACAGCTCTCAATTTTTTGAATAAGATCGAAAAAAATATAAAAAGCTGTATTTTTTTACTTATTTTTGTCTTATATTAAAAAAATTATGATTCGATTATAATTTTTTAATTTTTTTATTCCTCTCGCCGAGACGAACCAATAATACACAAAAAGTCGATAAAATACTAAATATCACGAAAAAAAATCAAATAAGAACAAAAAAAATCAAATGTTACTGTGCTCACGTCATACTTTTTGTCACAGCGTTTTCAAATTGAAGAGAGGAAGGAAGGCCCACAGAACATAGCGTAGTGTCAAAAACGCTATCATAGTTCGAAAAGCATTAATTATCTGCGAGGAACGAAGTCAATTCCTTATTAGAGCATCCCCAACAATAACTTCCCAAAAAAGTTTGTGAACAGTGCACATATCTATTATAGGTTGACACTTTTTCTATCAGTACTCCAACAACACTCTCTATTTTACATATCATTTATTATTATATACATTGTTTTTCTTATTTCCTTTCTTTATTATTTTTTGTTTAATTTGGTGAGAGAGAAAAATAGGTTTGTGCCAAAAGAAAAGGAGAGAGAAACAATAGTTTATTGTTTGGTGTTTGTACAGTGACTCCTCATATCTTGCTCCATATGGAGAGGAACTATTCACGAAGTAAACTACTTACCTGCTTTAGGTAGGCTACTGTAGTACCGTTTCCCTATTTTCCTCCCCATTATAAGGCAAAACAAGCTAGTAGAGAGGCTGTTGGGCCTGCTCACTCCATCTATTTTTACTAAAATGTGGAACTCTACAATGGTTACCTCTTAATGGTATGTATCATGGTTTTATTACGGGCCGGTAAAAAAACAAATATTTATTACCACTAACTCTATTAAGGTTAATCACTCTTTTTTGGGGCTTAGGCACTTAGGGTGCACTTTCCTATTACAGGGTTTTTAGTGGTTTATGCACTTTCACAGGATACCGTAGGATGTTAGACACTTTCATAGGGTACCCTAAGGTTTAGGTTTAGGCACTTTCATAGGGTACCCTAAAGTTTAGGGTACCCTAAATTTAGAATGTACATTTTAGAATTTAGACCGTACATTTAGAATTTAGAATGTACATTTTAGAATTTAGACCGTACATTTAGAATTTAGAATGTACATTTTAGAATTTAGACCGTACATTTAGAATTTAGACTGTACATTTTAAAATTTAGACCGTACATTTAGAATGTACATTTTAGAATTTAGACCGTACATTTAGAATGTACATTTTAGAATTTAGACCGTACATTTAGAATTTAGACTGTACATTTAAAATTTAGTTCGTACATTTAAAATTTAAAATTTAGTACTTTCATAGGGTACCCTAAGATTTTAAGCATTTTCATAGGATACCTTAGGGTTTAGGTTTAGACAATTTTATAGGGTACCATGGGGTTTAGGTGGGGTGGGTAGAGAGAGAGAGAGAGAGAG
Source organism: Vaccinium vitis-idaea (assembly GCA_963854785.1). NCBI lineage: Eukaryota > Viridiplantae > Streptophyta > Magnoliopsida > Ericales > Ericaceae > Vaccinium > Vaccinium vitis-idaea. The sequence goes on along the minus strand of OY978219.1, from coordinate 31,919,914 downwards.
AGAGAGAGAGAGGAGGGGGAAGACGGATGGGCTGCCAGAAAGATTTGGAGCGGGATGAGCTTTTTTCCGTCAACGATGGAGTGGGATGTGCAGCTGCTCCAAAAAATGGAGCGGCTGGTAAATGCCTCATGTATCATATGCACCTAAATAGGGGTGCATACTGGCCCGGTAGGCGGTAGCCCGCCCAATTCAGCCCGATTTTTTTAGGACTTGGGATAAATATTTAGGCCCTATGGGCCGGGATGGGTTGAGATTTTAAGCCTGTTTATTAAATGGGTTGGGTTTGGAAAATTTCTCTAAGGCCCAACCCAGCACGGCCCAGCCGATTTAAATAATATTTTATTTTAATGCTCTATATAGAGATTGATAGAGTTGGAGGGTTCTATCTTTTTTAGTGTTTTAATTGCATTTTAATTTATTGGTCATTTTTTAATATTTCTATAAGAACTTAGAGCTTAAAGTATATTATTAGGGTTGTGAATTGTAATAGTAATCATTACGGTCGATTAATTTAGATTTGTGATACCATGCTTTAAAAAAATAAATGGGTTTGTTGGACAGGCTTGGGAAATATAAATTTTATTTGGGTTGGGCTTGGGCATATTAAATGAAGCCTGATTATAAATGGGTCGGGCTTGGGAATACACAAATCTCGTTATTATCTAGTATAAACCCGGCCCGGCCTGGTGTATGTGCACCCCTACACCTAATGTACGGACCAAATTGTGCCACTTCATAAAAATTGATAATATTTTGACTCATCTCGTAACTTTTATACTAAAACTCGTAACTTTCAGCAATATGATTTATAGCATTTTCACTAGGAATCAAAACGTTTACTTCTCGGAACTTTTCATCAACAAAATTCATAACATTTTTAGTAAAAATGATAACATAATTGTGCGTATGTCATAATTTTTATACTAAAAATTCGAAACATTGGTGGTGCATATGGTATATACTCAAATAAGGGGTGTGTATTATAGTATTTTCCTGGTCAGATATATAATGAGGAGTTTAATACTATAATTAGTCACTACAGAGCAGCATAATTGTTCAAAACCTTGAAGGAAAAAAGTGATTCGTCCAATTTGTTGGTTAGCCAACTTTGGCCTGAATTTTTCAATTTTATCCTCCAATTGAGCCCCCAACAATGGGATATTGTGGTTTTGTGAGGACGGCTAATTTAATCATTTTGACAGGATTACCATATTGCCTTTCCAGACTTTCTGTGTTTTCCCATTGTGTCCCATTTTCCTTCTCTTTTTTGTCCACTTATGGAGGGGCATTTGTGGGATTTCCTAGGGGACAAGTGTGAACATAATTAAATGAAATCACTATCCTTGCTCTCATCCACCCCTCCCTCGGACCAGGTGGACAAAAAACAGGACAGAGGGGCACTGCTGTCCCTAGCAAGGGACAGCACCTGCTGTCCCCGGCGATTCTAGGGAGTTCCGGTCTCGTGTCGATGATCGGAAACGTTCACGTCGAAGAGCTCGCCGAGTAGAACAAGTGTACCAAAAATTAGCTCAATCAGATATCATTTAGTACCTAATCGAAACATTTTTATCTTGAAGAAAATGCATCCAAAACACTAGATCATACCCACTAAAACCCATTATTGCCGAGTTATATTTGTACTGATCAGGTACTAAATGATATCCGATTGAGCTAATTTTTGGTACACTTGTTCTACTCGGCGAGCTCTTCGACGTGAATGTTTCCGATCATCGACACGAGACCGGAAATCCCAGGAATCGCCGGGGACAGCAGGTGCTGTCCCTTGCTAGGGATAGCAGTGCCCCTTTGTCCCAAAAACATAGCAAAATACATGCGTGTCATTGAGGGCTGATTCAGTCATTTCGACAGGATTGCACGATTACCATATTGTCTTTCCAGACTTTCCATGTTTTCCCTTTGTGTCCTGTTTTCCTTCTCTTTTTTGTCCAACTTATAGAGGGGCATTTGTGGGATTTCCTAGGGGATAAGTGTGAACACAATTAAATGAAATCACTGTCCTCTCTCTCACCCACCCCTCTCTCAGACTAGGTGTACAAAAAAAAACATAGCAAAATACTTGCGTGTCATTTTCTCCTCCCTCCTTTACGGTTGGAACACTCCAAGATTGATCCAAATTATTCAATAATTCTCAAATTATGTTGCTCGGACGCTCTAAGGTATCAAAATTAAAAAAAGATTTCCACGGGCATGTTGTATGTCAATACCATAATACTTAAAAATGAACTTTGCTAAAAAAATAAAAACAAAGAAAACAAAAGGAAAGGAATATTTTCATAATTTTGCACTGTTCTCTCTTGCGCTTTACAGACATTATATACTCGTGTTGGGCACAAGACCTTGCACCTAGAATAAGTAAATGATTAAGTATCACGTAAAGTAGGTATTCTATAGACATACCTTACAATCTTCTTACTTAACTAGTAACTACACTGTTTCCGTCAACACAATTTGGTTACAAAAAACATTTTCCAACAATATTTTTTAGTTGTTGGTTAAGAAATGTCTAAAAATCGAACTAGCAGTTGTCAAAACTGAGTTTTTTTGGCTCATATAAGTTGTATAGTTGATTTCTCTTGCCACTTTTAAATTTTACATCTTTTATGATGGATGAAATCCTGGTCTCTCTAGTCGCCTAAGTCTCGTTCAACCTATTTGTGAGCCCTTTTTGGAGCTCACTTCCATGATAAAAACCAGTTGCATTTTAGAGCTCGTCCAATTCATTAATCACTCAAAAGGAACACCTTCTTTAACAATACAAGCTGGTTATTAGAGAAATTATCTTTAAATTCTCATTCCATTAGGAAATTTAAAAATAAAAGTAGCTTGATAGCTGGGATTACTCCAATTAAATAAGACAAGGTAATACTATGTGTCTCTTGACATTCAAAACAAATCATGGTTTCAAACAAAGAGTTATACCATATGTCCATGTATTACTAAAGAACAACATTATACAACGGATCCCTGTTTTGGACCCTTTTTATTGATAGATACAATGTTTTACATTAAAACGCAAAGCCAAAATAACATCACACACCTCCGAAAAAGAAATTTATTTATTTATTGGCACGTTAAATTTATGTATTATTAATGAGTTGTTAACAGCGTGACTGGAAATGGTATAGTGGAGGTGGTGACATATTGTAGTATGATGAAGGAAATGGTGACTTCACTGGCGGAGGAGGTGATTTGTAGTAGTAAAAATGTGGCAGTGACACAGAAGTGGAGGAGGAGATTTGTAATAGTAAGGTGCAGGTAGTGGTAGTGACTTAGATGGAGGTGGATGAGACTTGTCAAACGGAGAGGGGAGGTGGGCATGGAAACGAAGGAGGTGGTGACTTGTAATTATAAGGAGGTGGAGGAGATGGGGATGGAGGAGGCGGAGACTTATATAAGTAGGAAGGAGGTGGAGAAGGTGATGGAGGGGGTGGTGATTTATAGATATAAGGAGGTGGAGGCGGCGGAGACGGGGGAGGTGGCGATTTGTAAATGTAAGGAGGAGGTGGTGATTTGTAATTATAAGGAGGTGGTGGAGAAGGTGATGGAGGAGGCGGGGACTTATATACATAGGGAGGAGGTGGAGAAGGCGATGGAGGAGGTGATGATTTATAAATATAAGGAGGTGGAGGCGAGGGAGACGGAGGAGGTGGCGATTTATAAATAAAAGGAGGCGGAGGCGAGGGAGACGGTGGTGGCGGAGACTTGTAAACGTAGGGAGGAGGCGGGGATGGAGATGGGGGAGGTGGTGACTTATAATTATAAGGAGGTGGAGGCGATGAGGACGGAGGAGGCGGAGAAGGCGATGGAGGAGGTGGTGATTTATAAATATAAGGAGGTGGAGGCGGGGGAGACGGAGGTGGTGGCGATTTGTAAACGTAGGGAGGAGGTGGGGATGGAGACGGTGGAGGAGGTGACTTATAATTATAAGGAGGTGGAGGAGATGGGGATAGTGGAGGCGGTGACTTATTTACGTAGGGAGGAGGTGGAGAAAGCGATGGGGGAGGTGGTGATTTGTTGGTATAAGGAGGTGGAGGCGAGGGAGATGGAGGAGGTGGCGATTTGTAAATGTAGGGAGGAGGCGGGGATGGAGACGGGGGAGATGGTGACTTGTAATTATAGGGAGGTGGAGGAGATGGTGATGGAGGAGGCAATGACTTATTTACGTAGGGAGGAGGGGGAGAAGGCGATGGAGGAGGTGGTGATTTGTTGATATAAGGAGGTGGCGGCGAGGGAGATGGAGGGGGTGGTGATTTGTAAATATAAGGAGGTGGAGGCGAGGGAGACGGAAGTGGTGGAGACTTGTAAACGTAGGGAGGAGGTGGCGATGGAGACGAGGGAGGTGGTGACTTGTAATTATAAGGAGGTGGAGGAGATGGTGATGGAGGAGGCGAAGACTTATATACGTAGGGAGGAGGTGGACAAGACGACGGAGGAGGTGGTAATTTGTAAATATAAGGAGGTGGAGGCGAGGGAGACGGAGGTGGCGAAGACTTGTAAATGTAAGGAGGAGGTGGGAATGGGGATGAAGGAGGTGGTGACTTGTAAATATAAGGGGGTGGAGGCGAGAAAGAAGGAGGTGGCGGAGGCATGTAAACGTAAGGAGGAGGTGGTGATTTGTAAATAGGAGGTGGAGGCGAGGGATTTGACGGAGGTGGTGACCTGTGGTAATCGGGTGGGGGAGAACACGGAAACTGTGGTGGAGACTTGTAGTAGTATGGCGGCGGCGGTAAGGGAGATGGTGGCGGTGTTGGAAATGGCCACCAGTGTTTTGGTATTGGCTGAGGATCGAAATTAGCAACTACACTGCTAGTAATTGTTACTAAGCAAAATACCAGAGTATAAACAAATTGATGCCATTTTCCCATGATTCCCATCTAAAAAACAACCATACGGAAATGGTTTGTGTGTTTTAATGATTGATGAGGGTGGGTGACTATCCCTTTATATAGTACTTAATATGAGTCACTTTTTGACTATATGAAGTAGGATCTTTATTTTTTTATTCGACAAACAGGCTGGAATTAGAAGATACAACAATAACCAACGGAAACCCATATCCCAAATTTCATACTCAGACTGTTATGGCCCGTTTGGATGCCGTATTAGATTGAGAGGGATTAAATAGTCAAGGGGGATAAAATAGTTGGGGTGATTAAATAAGAAGGGTGGGCCCACATTGATGTGATAGTTAAGAAGGGGGGATTAAATAGTCCATGGTTTGGATGAGGGATTAAAAAGGAGGGATAAGGAGGGTAGATGATGTAAAAATCAATCAAATGACTATTTTACCCTTGTGAATGCCCATATTAAATTATTGCATTTAAATAATTATATTAGTATGAAAATTAATTATTTTGCTATATTTCTCACCAATCAAGTTATAATACTTCATTTTAATATGTTTTTATATATTAGGAATATTTACTATTAAAAGTATATATATTTTTCTAATAAACGAAAAATAATTTTATTAGCTACTACTTTATTTTGAATTAGGTGTTTTAATTTGTTTTAAAAATACCTAATAGAAGTTTAGTTGAGGGCTTGAGTGAATTACCCGATTTAATATAGGGTGGAGAAGTGTAATATTTACACTTAAAACCCACTTGGGAGATTAAATCGTCAGTTTTCCCTAATCCGGCCGGATTCCTTCATGCCTCCTCTTTGTACTGCATCCAAACGACCCCTTAGAGAGTGTGGTTTCCCCCAGAGATCTCTCTAAAGTTTGTTTTGTGGTAGGCCATGAAAAAAAGTTAAATCAAAGATCTAGGGTAGGTAATCACTATATATGTGTGGGTTCCGATGTCGCGACATTTGACACAAGAAATATCTATTTTGGAGTCCCACACAAACAATCAGAGCTTTTAATTTGTTTAAAATCAACCAATTCGGATATTGATAAAGGCGTTATCGGTACTTGTCCTTAAGTTTGACAAAATAAAAACTGAATGAAACAATCAAGTCAATCAAGCCTTTATCGCTATTCGAATGAGTTGATTTTTAACGGGTACTCATGAAAACACGTTTTAAACAAATTGAACTGCTCTGATTATTTAGAGTAGGGCTTCAATTATTATTGTGTCAAAATATTGTTTTTCTATGCCTTTGTCCATAGGAAAACATATTTGAGCCACTTGATTTTACTCAAGCTACAAACTGGTTGTAGTAGACTTGTCTCATCCTCTTGAAATGGGCAGAATTTGATGAACCGTTACAAACATTTGTAGTGCAGAAGATTCGAACTTCTCGTGGAGACTCATTCATTCAAAAAATCAATCAATGCCCCTTGGCATCGCAGCACCCATATCTTTTACAATGGATGAACATTACTCACATGTTCCCAATTTGATATGATAATTTGACTAATCCTGCAAAAAAATTAACACAATCGGATACCCGTAACTGTTTATTTTAATGATACAATTTTCAATTTCAGATTATTGTCAAACTTGTAAACTGAAAATTGGGTTGGTTTTAATGAGTACTAGTTATTAATATCTGATTAAGTTAATTTTTTGCGGGAATAGTTAAAATATCACGTTTAAGAGATAAACTATTCTGCTCATCTAAATAGGACCGCGGACATATATGGTGGACGATGTTACTTACTTTTAAAGCTGGGTGAACAAAATTGAACTCCTTCGACTGTTGTTTGAGAACTTTTTCCCAGCATTATAAGTTTAATACATTTTGAAGTTACTTAGCTCGAATACCTATATGCACTCCAAACTACTCAGATTTAAATTGTAATGGGTGGTGGATCGATAAATTCGACACAGGAGGGCCAAACAAAAAGACTATGTTCAGTTTTGAGAAAATATTATAAGACGAGTTAATCTAAAAGGGACAAAGCAAGAAATTCAGCTTTTTAAGGAGCTAAAATCTCTAAACTTTATTTGAACTACTAAAACATTAATAAAAAAATAAAAGGAAAATGATAAAGCCAAAATTATTTTGGTTAGTGCCAAAATATCAGGATCCTATTCGTAAAAGAACCATGGTGGCTTCATTGGCTTGGCAATTTTTTGACCATTTTTGACCGAAATACATTATGTGGATGTTGGGTGTGTTGCGTAGAGGGATAACAAGGAAGGTGAATTCAATAAATATACCATATATTTTGTAGGTTAGCGTATTGCCCATATCAAACTTTTGATATTTTCCGTTTGAATCTTGTGACTATGTGTGTTTTGTCCAATTGTGCAGAGGCATTTTTGAAAAAACACAATGTGAAGTATGAAAACAATTAGCGTGATCAAAATTCTCAGTCTCTCCCTCTCTCTCCCGGAATTGGGCATCAACTAATTAAGTAAAAAAAATTAAAAGAGATGAAAACTGGCATATTCTTTCTTTATTTTGGTGTAATTGCTGTTTAAATAATCATTTCTTGCCTCATCTAAACCTCTAGAAGTTCTTTAGACTAAATGTCGTCTTAATGAGTCCCTATATATTGAAAAACGGAAACAAGAATAATAACACGTAATAGAATTCAGATTGGAAAAGGTATTTTGAAACACTAAAACTTGTACTCTTAATACAAATACTCAACTCTCGACAAGGTAGGCATTAATGCTAAAAACTTATACTCCAGTTGGTTTCACAATTTTGTCAATAGTAAAACCAAAGTGATTGGAACTTAAGACTATCTTCTAAAAATCTCGTGAAATATAAATAAACAAAAATTTGGAATGAACCCGAGACATCGTGCTTCGCACGGTGGAATAAGACTAGTTATTGTATAGGTTCCTTGTACCCAACACATAATACAAGTATTTTATGCCATACAAATCCATTAGAAAAAAAAAAAAAAAACAATTTTGACATTTATCGTGGCCCAAATTGAAATTACGCAAAACTCTGATTTATCGTGGCCCCAGCACCCTCTTTTGTCTGCTACTGATAACTAATTCGATTGCAACTTGAGGGGTTATTTCTTTTTCTTTTTTTATAGGGTAGTGCTGAAAATTAATAGTTAAACTTTCCATGTTTTCATACAAGAATATAATGTTAGAGAGTTTTGAGAATGCGTGTCATTTTCAAATTGTTTATATCTTTCAATTCAAAATATTTTACGTGATTTTTAAAATTTTATTTAATAGAACTTGTTAAAATCTATGAAATGAGACCATATTGCTTAAAAACTTACCGATGATATAGACAATTTTTCAAAGGTCGAGAATAATAAAAGTGTAACTTTTTAGGACGGAGGGAGTATATATTCAATGGTTTTGTAGTAAAGAAGATATGTAAACATAGAACAAAGCACAATGCAGCCAACAACAAGCCATCGTAGGTAGGGTTTTTTTTTTTTTTTTTGTCATTCGTCATTTCTAATCTATTACATGGGGGAGGGAGGAATGAGACTCGATCCCGGGATTCAGTGTGGGACATCCAAGAGCTCTACCGCATGAGCTAGCCACCATTTGCGCCATCATAGGTATTAAGATATCAAATTTGGAAAGAAAAAAAAAAGGGGGGAAAGAAGTCTATGATGCTATGGATATGCTACGGCATCCAGTAAGAAGAATAAGAGGGTGTTTGGCCGATTAGTTTTCCCCTTTTCACATTCTCTTTTTCTCTTTTTAAGTGTTTGGGAGAATACCCAAAATACATTCTCTCAAAACTCATTTTCCATTTTGCACATTCTAGGCTAGAACCCAAAAAGAGCTCCTGAGCTCTTTTTCAACTTCTACTTCTGCATTCTGATTCCCTAAAAATTCCACTCCCATTCTACCCCTCTCCATTCTTCTTCAGGTCAGACATTTTTTTCCCAGTACGAACCCAGACCATGAATTTTGATTTGAGTACGAACCCAGGTCACCTAAATTCCAAGAAGAGGTTTGAGTACGAACCCCAACCAGTGATTTGGGCTTGAAATGGAATTTTTTATGTGATTTGGGTGTAGATTGGTCAAGGAATTCAAACGTTTTGGAGTTTAATTGAGAGGGATTTAGAGAGATAGAATGGTAAGTTTTTGGGTTTTCTGCGGACTGTGACAAAGAAGATGGGTTTTGGGTTACAAATGGTGGGAGGAGAGAGAGCAGATATGTACCATTTGAGATTTTTCGGGAAAAAAAAAAGGACTATTGAATTTCTAGCCAAAGGTGCTGATACCGAGAGGGAAAAAAAAAGAAAAAAAGTACTATGTGATTTCATGAGAAAGTAAACATACAAATAAAATCATAATACAGTGTATTTTTAATTGCTAAAAATATTTTTCAATGTGACTTTAAAAATTTGCTAAAAAGGATATTCACACACATATTTAATACCATAATAAAGAAACAAGGGCAAAATGGTAAACAGTTAATCCACAATTCATTTTCATCATTATTCTCCCAAAAACTACTCATGTTACAAAATGCATTCTGCACATTTCTCTCAAACACTCCTACCACATTCAAAATACATTATGACTATAATCCAAAAAGTCAAAAATCCCAAAAGGTTGAAAATAAAAAGCTGAAAATGAGGCTCTCAAACACCCCCTAAGTGATCAGCTGAGATTCAGCCTAACTAATTTTAGAGTGAAAATGCTACAGGCAAAACAAAGTGGACTAACAGCCCCACTGTGTTCACTTCACATTTTTAAAAAAATTTCCAGAAAGATTCTTTCTCCATCTATCATATCTCCAATCATTAATCACATTTCTCTCTCTACTCATACCCCTTTCTCCAATCATTATTCTCATTTCTCTCTCTATCTCTCTGCAATTATTACGCATCTCTCTAACTATTACTGTTTCCAAAAATTCATCCAAACACTATCTCGAAAATATTTCTCAAAATATTCTTCTCAAAACTCTCAACCAAACAAGGTGCCTTGTTTTGGGGTTAGTTATTTAAAAAAAATGTAATCGAAAATTTGAACCCTCTCTCTCATCCCGTCATGGTCATTTTGGGGCCAGTTATTTTTAAAAAAGGAATCGAAAAGTTGAACCCTCTCTCTCATCCCGTCATCTTCCTTGTTCTCTCAGATCGACACCCATTTTCCACTCCACCGGCCAACCCATCTCTGGCGTCCCTCATCTCCGGCGACACCCATCTCCAGCGTACCCCTCTCTGGTGAGCCAAAAAAAAAAGGCAACAGAAAATTGAAATGCCCAGCTCGTCATCTCTTCCAAAAAACTCCACAAAACAAAACAGCCCTTCTGAAATCAAGAACTGAGGAACCCTTTTGAAATCAAGAACTAAGGTACCCTTTTGAAATCAAGAAATGAGGAACCCTCATGAAATCAAGCAAGGAAAGAGGCTTACAAAGTGGAACTGAGGTGCCGGAGAGGGGTATGCCGAAGACAAGGGAGGCCGGTTGAGTGGAGATGGGTATCGATCTGAGAGTGAACAAGGAAGATGAGGGGATGAGAGAGAGGGTTCAATTTTTCGATTCCTTTTTTTTTTTTTTCCTTTAAACAACTGGCCCCAACATTAATGAACTCTCTCAAAATATAATGGTTCCTTCGTCTGTATTTGTTAATTCATTTTTTAAATTTGTGCCATTTTTTATTGCTTATATCTTTCCATATGAATCTAAAAATTATATAATATGGATCTTGTTTAATAGATCTCAATTAAATCTACTAAACAAAGTTTACAAAATTATGAAAACTATTATAAATTGAATGATATAAGTAATTAAAAATGACACGAATTTCAAAAATAGACCAACAAAGGTGGACAAAGGAAATACGTCTATATTATTAATAAGAATGAACGGTGTTCTAAAATTCATCGGTTTTATGCCATATTTTGTAAAGTCGCTTACAATCCATATCAAAAATTGCCCCCAGAAAAAAGAGAGAAAGAAACAAGAGGAATTTATGTTGACAAGAAGGTGATATAATGAAGACTCAAAGCAGGAGTTAACTCATCAGTGGTTCAATCAGGGCCGGTCTTGAGCGAAAGCGAGTAAGGTAGTCGACTTAAGCCCCTAAATTTCCAAAATTAAGGCCCTGGATATGTAGCTCCAGTTATGTACTACATATTAGCTAGCTAGCTAGCCCAGCGAAAAAGTATAGTTTCCCTATCCAATTGATGCATAAGTCAACTTCTAGGCCTCTCTCTTCCTTTTCCATATGAATTTTTTTTCCCTCACAAACTCACAGTTCTGACGAGATATTTTTTGATTGGTATAAAAAATGATATCATGACCAAAAACTAGTTCATTTTGAAACAACAAAACGAATCATGAAAAAAATAGTACAAATATGGGACAAAGTAACTAGGAGTATTATTTTGAGGTTAGTTTTATTTTTAATTTTTTAAAAGAAAACATAGGGAGGCATATGTTGCATGAGTGTTGTTTTTTCTCCCTGGCTTTTGAATGCCTAATTTGTGTCTGCCGCTGCTAAAATAATGAGCGAGATCCGGACAATAGTTATTCACGGACCCGACTACATGTACAGAATGAGGTGTCCAAAAAATGTACCGAGCATGCTCGGGGACCCACTTTTGGGTTCCACACGAGTAATCTAAACCGTTCATTATTCTTAGAACATTTTTCCGAGGGGCCCCACAAAATTTCAGCTCAATCGGACGGTTAGAAGTGCTTGAACCAAAATCCCACCGTTTCAAGCACAAAGTTTTTGATTGAAACGGTGGGATTTTGGTTCAAGCACTTCTAACCGTCCGATTCAGCTGAAATTTTTTGGGCCCTCTCGGAAAAATGTTCTAAGAATAATGAATGGTTCGGATCACTCGTGTGGGACCCAAAAGTGGGTTCCCGAGCATGCTCGGTATATTTTCTGGACACTTCCTTCGGTACCCATAGGTTTTTCCGTTATTCACTGGGTTTACGCTCATTGTGAAGCGTTTTCTTATAATTTAATTGTGTCTTGTGCATTCGTGTTTACTTTTTGGGTGTCAGATTGATGATGTTGGGGTTGTTGGGCGGTCTGATTATTGGTTATTAGTCTATTGGGTTCAACGTGTGTGGGTCTTTTGGTGTTCTGCTTGACGTTATTTTGGGGCTGTTGGGCATTTGATTGTTGGTAGTGAATCCTATTGGGTTCGACATTTGGCAAGTTTGACTTTGTTGAGTTCGACGTTTGGCTAACTGATTGGTTTGGTGGTTTGGCTGTTGGATTTTGGTGGTGGTGGTGGTGGTGGTGGTGGAGGTGGGAATGGGTGGGTTGGTTGGTTTTACTCTTTAGATGCACATAGGTACAAATAAGCTCAGAGAGATTACCACTGATATAAAGAGATTCTTCGCAGCAATTTTTTCCAACAACCATTGTAAGGTCTCTTTCCGATAGCTTCTCTACCGATTTCAGAGCTTCGTAGTTGGCTTCGGTCATCTAGTTGCCCGATGTCTAACCATGCCGCGGAGCTCTCAATTATAGGTGTGTGACAGTCACTTGGTTTGTATCGGTCAATCTCTCTATGGAAGCTTCGTCAACAGTGGACCTACCGAGACAACTGAACTTCGGACAAGGCGCATGCAAGTCATGAGAAAAATAACCGATTGAATTAGCCAATACGATGAGAATGTATCCTTCAGTTAATTTGGTTATGTTATTTTTCTTTTCTTTTTGTAATTGTTGTTTTCAGTTGTATTTGCCTATAGTCGGTAGTTTTTTTTTTTTTTTTTTGAGGTACTCGGTAGTTTTGATCTAATGAATTCTCTCTCTTTCTCAAAAAAAGAAAAGAAAAAGAAAGATCAATACATGATAGGACAATATTATGGGTACAACTACACATCCAGACTAAGTACTACTCAAACGCACCCGAGACTACATATTATTAGATTTTTATTTATGTGGCTCACATGCCGTATCAATCCTAAAAATAATTACTAATCTACATGTTTATTTCTAATACATGGGTGTTAGAGTTAACTCATTAATTGTCTAAATAATTGGTAACTGTGGGGGTCTCTTCGCCGGAGTTAACTCTTTGAACCTCTTGGAGTGGGACGGGCAATGATGGAGAGGACAATGCACGCCAGAGCCGCTGCCGCTCGCCGGGGACGGTAACCTGCACACGTAGATAACCACGTCAGTGCCTAGCCTGGACGGTGGTGGTCCGGGAAGGCACTCCGATGATTAAGTCAGTCACCGGAGGGAAGAAATGCACCAGAGATCTTAGAGAGAGAAGTGAAGAAGTGGAGTTATGGGGGTAGTAAATGAGGAGAGAGGAATCCCATTGTGGTAGCTGTGGCTGGGTATTTATAGGCTGAGGGGCGTGCGTCCCACGCGCTCGGTGCCCTTCACGCGCCTGTCATTCACGCTCGGAATGACAGGTGATATGACCTTCACCCCAGCCCCAAACGCCATGTCCGGGCTGACGTCACAGCACGTGGGTTCGAATAGTCAAATCAGCTCGAGACATTCCCCATCACCCACGTGCTCCTGCAGGCGGCGGTGGCAGAGTAGGTGACTGCCACATTTAATGCCTCATCATGGACTGTGTGGCGTGCCTGACACACTTCCACCAAACCGGATATATCTGAGCCCCACGTTACCGAGGTCAACCGACTCGGCAAGCGTGTGGCCCAGCCCCTCGGGCGCTCGGCGCGTCGCTCGGCGGAGCTCCCGAGGGTTGTCTGGGAACCAAGCTGTGAGTACCATGTCCTTGGCACCAAGACGCTCGGCAGACATCGTTCAAACCTATATTCGTCCAGGACCATGTATCCGCACCGTCCGCCGAGGGCACCGCTCGTTCGGCACCATTGAGGCGGATCGATCTGCATTCGGTTTTGCAGGTTCTGAGATAGTGACCTTTTTAGCTCTTCGTGATGTGGAGGGGGGCCCTTGCTGACCCCTATGAACCCGGCCGCTACAATAGCCCCATCAACTTCCCATGACGAGGGACGACGAATGTGGGAGTTGATTCGATCGGATTATGCGGTCGGCAAAACAGTGGTCGGGGAACCATGCTCGGAGGGTCGCTCCTGCGGTCGGGGCCCTGACGATCCGAGTCCCTTTATATTAAGCGCTCGGGTTGGATAGAGCTCGAAACGTCGCATCGATGAGTGACGTGAAAGGACGTCTGACATGCCGTGTCAGGAATCTATGACGTGTGGTGACGTTGCTGCCACGCGTCGTTGCACGGTTGGTCCGAGCGCCGCTACATGGATTTGCGCCCAAACGGTTTAAACGTAGTGGACAGGTGTCACGCTGCGATTGGGTGCCGCTTCGCCTCCCGAGCCGGCGCCTTAATGGCTCTTCACCCTTCCCCTTATAAATACAAGGGAGGGAGGGGAGAGAGAGCACCGTTACTCTCTCTCTCTGGCATCAGATCTCAGCGCCACCGCCGTCCGCCGTGCTCAACTGCTTTCTCCGCGGAAATCTCATTTTTCAGGCCTAGATTTTTCACCAAATCTGAGGTATTGTCTTCTTCTCCTGTTTCTCTCCACTTTGTGAAGTTTTTTCGTGCATTTTTCTTGCATTTTGGGTGGTTTTTTTAGTGTTACACTCTTTTGCTTTTTCTGCCCCTGTTCGCTTTGAGTTTTCCAGCGGTTTGTGCGGCGGAGCACGGCCGCCGGATTCTGGGCTTGAAGAACATTCATCGTGTTCTTCCGAGCTCCCCATCATCGTACGCACCGTCTTCTGCCGAGAGCTGTTTGAGTGATCCGAGGGTCTTTCTCCTTAGGTTTAGCCGAGAGCCCTCTAACCTGTTGGGCTCTCGGGATAACTGACACCCTGTGGGGAGCTCGGCTGGGGCCGAAGCTCAACCCTTCATATTTTCTTGAACTCAAACCTGTGCATATCGCTGATGGTTGTTTCACCCGTGCACTGTAGGTTCTTGCTTGGATGAGCTCAACCTCCTCCGACTCATCCGAAGACGACGTTCTCGCCGATTACAGGTTCGGCAATTTCGTCCAAGACCTCCTCCTCCGCGAACAACTAAGGACTCTCGGGAGGGATTATAGAAGCCGAGTGCATTCCGTCCCTCCACAAGTAGGAGTACCACCACTGAACATAGCCCCCCTTCAAGCCATAACCCCCGAACGTTGGATGGAAATGGAGGCAGAAGCTAGGCGCGCCGAGAGCGGTTCTCAGGCCACTACGTCCGGTCAAAACATACCTCCGAATCTAGTCCCCGAGACGGCCGTGCCGACCGACATCCCTTCATCTCCCACCATTGACCCTACCGAGCTCCCAGATCTCTCCGGAGACTGGGCTTCGGATCCCGAAGTGATTGAGATCGACAGGGAAACCGCGGGGTTCGACGAGCCCGAGCCTGTTGAGGTTCTCGAAGTGGACGAGTTCTCAGCCCGGTCTCCGCAAATCGAGGGGCACATTCCTCGCAACGAGGGTGAGGACGAAGGCTCCTCGCACCACGGTGCCGAGAATGAAGAGCAGGAACAAGCCCCTGAAGATGAAGATGAGGCCGATGTCGAGGGGGGCGTCGAGTATGGGCACGGCTGGGAAACGATCCCGCCGCCGAACCCAAAGCACGGGAAGTGCAAGTACGTCGACACGTATTTCGACGGTTCTGCGGACAAGCTCGCCGCATTCCGAAGGGACTACAATATCCCTGCTGATGTGGAAATCACAAGGCCCACCGACAACAGAATCCACTACGTGCAGGGGCAGGTGACTGTGCCCTTGATGGCCATTACCGAGGGAGGCCTGACTTTCCCCATGCCCCGGCTCCTTCGGCAATTCATGGATGTGTACGAGCTCGCCCCCCACCAGCTGGTCACCAACGTGTACCGCATCATCTACTCGGTGGTGAGGCTATCCAAGCGACACAACATTCCCTTCCGCCTGCCCGACCTCATGGCGGTCTACACCTGCGCGCGGAGTAAAAGCTACGGCCGCTATTACTTCTCGAGGCGCCCCAAGTACCCCCACCTCATCGGTAAACTCTCGGACTCGGAGAGGCATGCCTGTGAGCTGGTCATAGTCAAGGGGAACTATGAAAAAGCCCCGGGCAAGGAGTCCAGGTGGTCCGTACCCTGGCAACGAGGACGCCCTAGTAAGCCGAGAGCTCATCCTTGCATTTTCATCTTTTATTTCTGTCGTTGAATGAATTTTTCTAATCTGCGTTTGTCTTTTTTTTTTTTTTTAGCGTGCAGGAAGGTGACAAAGAAGCTTGCCGAAGACGCGGACGACGACGTCATCGACCAGATCTTCGCCATCCCGAACCGCACTGCCCCCGAAGTCCTCGGCTACGTGCCATCCTACAAGGGCTTCCTGAAGAGAGGAAAAAGTCCCGTGAAGAGGACAGGCGAGCGCCGAGTACGCCTTTTCGATCCGGACCTGCTACTCTCCGACCTCGTCGGCCGGGAGCGCGTACCGGCGAGCATTCAACCTCCGCCCCCGTCCTTCGTCACAGGCAGCAGCTCCGAGGCTGACATGGCCGGATCTTCCGCTCTAAGGGAGGCCCAAAGGAAAGAGAGGGCCGAGAGGAAGAGGAAGGACGCCGAGAAGGCGGCGGGCACTCAGCCCGGTCATTCCGCCGAGGGGGAGGGTCCTCTGAAGAAAACTCGGACAATCGAGGCCCCGGAGGGATCCAAGGCTCCTCTGCCACCTACGCCTCCTCCCAAAGCTACACCGACCGAAATCCAGCCGAGGAGGGCAGCCCATAAGGATAAGCAGGTGGTCTCCCCGCCACTAGGGGAAACGCCCTCCCCGGCTGATATGGACGAGCCATGGGTCCCGGTCATCCGGACCTCGAGCGGCGAGCCGGTAAAACAGAACGCCAGCATTCGGGAGAGCCGAAAGACGGCGATGACCCTGCTGAAGGCCCTCGCCCTGCCGAGGGACATGAAGGCTGAGGCGAAGAAAACGGCGGACAACTACGCCGAGCTCTGCTCCCACATTGTGAGGGTAAAACTCCAACTTCACATTCCGTATTTTTCCCAAGTCTTTTCCTTCGGTCTATTACTCAATTGGTTCAATTTCTTGCAGGTTGGCCAGTCGGCTTTGGCTCTCGGCGACAAGGTGTACAAACTTGGCGCCGAGAAGACCGAGGTCGAGAAGAAGCTGGAGAGGAGCAGAAGGCTCGGGCTGATTTGAAGAAGAGCGCCGAGGCCCTCGCTGCCGACGGCCAAGAGCTCGAGAGGCAGCTGGCGGAGGCTCGCCATCTTCAGAAGGAAGCCGAAGAGAGGGCCATGACGGCCGAAAGCAAAGTCACGGCCGCCGAGGAGAGGGCTGTTAATGCTGAGAAGGAGCTGCAGCATGCCAAGACCGATCACGATGAGATGATGGCCGCTGCTGATTCCAACGGCTACCAAAGGGGGTCGCGGGATACGCTACAGAAGTTCGCCAAGGAGGCCAACGAGAACGAAGAGAAGGCCTTCGGAAAAGGTTACCTCCTCGGTCGTGCTGACTGCTGGTCCCAAGCCTTTGCTTAGGCCTATGACATCATCTCCGTGCCGGCGGATTCCGCCCTCCGGTTCTCCATCCCTCCTGTGCCCGAGACCGAGGTCCCGGAGATGCCCTTCGATGATGATGAGGAGGACACTTCCGAGGGCGGAGATGTCACCAACACGGAGGCTCCCGAAGGGAATGGTGCCGATGCCACTGCCAACAATCAGGACCAGATCCCCGATGCCACCAACAAGGAGGCTCCCGATACGGGGGCCTAACCAGCTTGTTGTTTTCCTTTATTTTTTTTTCTTTTATGTTTGAAGTCTATGTATTCGGGGCCGAGCCCCCTCATTTTTTGTAATGAATGAGAAAATGTCTTTCTTTCCTTCTTCTTCTATGTTTGCATCTGAATGTATGAATATTTATGTCTGAATTTCTTTCAAGTTATGGTTCTCGTTCATAACGAATCGTAATCACCGAAACTGGTAATAAATGATAGCCCCTGCTTCGGCGGGGAGCCAATGCAACAACGGCGCCCTGCCGAAGCAAGAGAGTTCATAACTTTCCCCAAATGTTTGTATAAGAATGCGCCGAGCGAGTAACCTAAACAATAGCCCCCGGCTAGTTCGACAGGTAGGTCCCGAGACCAGGGGCATCTCCCCGAACGTTGGTACGTATTAGCGCCCGCTCTATCAGACACGATTGTGTGTTCAACCGAACGCTAACAAATCGTTTTGGCCAAGTAGAGACTTTTGTTCAACCGAACATAGATGACCGTTCAACCGAACAGGGTCGGGTCGTTCCACCGAACGGCAGTGATCTTGATGTGGCCTTCGTGCCGAGGGTAGTTACTTGTAGGAAAGTGAAAATCAAGATATGACAGTAACTATAAAGAAAGGATCTTATCATTAACATCTCGATCCCCAGGCATTACAAAAAGCTACCGAGGGCACGACAATCGTAAAAATGATAAACATAAGATCCTAACCATAAAATTTCCTTAACTTTGAGGCGTTCCATGGGTTGCTGACTGCTGTGCCGTCCATCTCGGCAAGCTTGTAGGCCCCATAACCAGCTTTGGCTAGGATACGGTAAGGACCCTCCCAGTTGGGCATGAACTTCTTTTTGTTTTTCTTTTGCACGACCGCTCGGAGGGACGAGATCATCAACATTAAAGGGGCGGATGCGAACGTGCTTGTTATACCCCCGAGCCACCTCCTGCTGGTAGGCTGCGTACTTGATGTGAGCTTCATCACGGAGATCCTCAATCTGATCAAGCTCGGAGGCCAGGTGCTCATCGTTCGTGGCTGGATGGAACACTTCGGTTCGGGCGGAGGGAGCAACAGCTACAAGTGGAAGGACGACCTCCATCCCGTAAGCCATCGAGAACGGCGTTCGGCCAGTTCCTCGCCGGGGGGTCGTTCGGTAGCCCCAGAGGACCTTGGGGAGTTCCTCCACCCACTTCCCGCGTTTGTTGGTGAGCCGACGCTTGAGGCCGGCCGAGATCGACTTGTTCGATGCCTCGGCTTGGCCATTCCTTGAGGGTAAGCCACGGTTGAATTATAAACTCGGATGTTCTTTTTCTTGCACAGCGTTGTAATGGCCTCGGCGACGAACTGAGTGCCGTTGTCGGAGATGATAGCATAGGGTACGCCGAACCGAGAGATGATGTTCCTCCAGATGAACTGCTCGACCTCGGAGGCCATGATGTGGATCAGCAGTTCGGCCTCCACCCACTTGGTAAAGTAGTCTGTGGCCGTGATTAGGTGCCGAAACCTGCCGGGGGCCGTAGGAAGAACTCCGACAATATCAAGCCCCCACTGGGCGAACGGCCACGGGCTGTAGGGACATGGTGGGCTGGTGAAGGATGGGGGAGTGTCTCTGGCACGCCTCACACTTTTTGACGTAATCCTCAGCGCTCCTCTTCATTTTCGGCCACCAGTAGCCCTGGGTAACAGCCCGCTCGGAGAGAGAGCGACTTCCCGAGTGGCTGCCGCAGCTTCCCTCATGGAGCTCATGCAGGACGTGAGGTACCTCGGCACTGTGCAGCACGCGGAGGTCTGGACCGACGTAGGTGCGGCGGTATAGCTGTCCAGTCGGGGAGAGGAAGTAGGATGCGGACTGGCAGCGGATTCGGTGCGCTTCCTTCTTGTCTGAAGGGAGGGTCTGGTCTCGGAGGTAGGAGATCAGGGGATCCATCCAGCTCGGGCCAGAAGCAGCGATTGTCATAACGTCTTCGGCGCCCGGCTCGAAGCTTGGGAACCCGATCTCCCCGAGCGTGATCGTCTGCGTGCCTCCGAGCTCGTTGCATGCTGATCCGAGAGCAGCAAGGGCGTCGGCATGAGCGTTCTTGGCTCGGCCGATATGGGAGAAGTGGACTGCCTTGAAGCTATTTTGCAGTTCCAGGACATGGCTGAAGTATTTCAACATCCGAGCATCTCCAGAGCCGTAATCGCTATTTAGCTGGTTCACCACCAGCATGGAATCACTATAGACCTGCAGTTCATCCACCCCGAGAGCGAGAGCAAGGCGGAGTCCAGCAATTAAGGCCTCGTACTCGGCCTCGTTGTTTGTGGCTGGGAAACCGATGCTCATAGCACACTCGTGGATGGTCCCTTCAGGAGAAATGAGCACAATGCCAGTCCCCGCCCCTCGGCTGTTTGATGCACCGTCTACATGCATCCGCCAGGACTCACCCGTATAAATTGTAGCCGTGCGGGGAGGGGAGCGCTTGAGAACAAACCTAGACTGTTCGGGGGCGGTGGTGCTTTTGGCCGCCTCGGCACCAGCGTCTTCGGCTGTCATCTCCTTCTGGAGATCAGTTTCCAGCTTCGGTGTGAGCTCGGCGACGAAGTCAGCCAACGCCTGACCCTTAATCGTAGAGGTGTCAAACGGGCCAGGCCGGCACGGGCACGGCACGTCGGGAGGCGGCACGGCACGCCAGAGGCACGGTAAAATCCTGGCACGGCACGGAACGGCACGGTATAAGTTGGCACGCGGCACGGCACGGGGCACGGAAATGAGCGGGCACGGCACGGGCTAAGGCGGCACGTGGCACGGCATGACACGGTCTTCTATGGGCACGGCACGGGCACGGTACGAAGTCAACGGGGCACGAGGCACGGCACGACACGATTTTATTCTAGCACGGCACGGCATGGGCACGACACAGCACGGGCACGGAAGTTGGCACGGCACGGCACGGACATGGGCACGGCACAAGGAAAAAAAATAAGGAAAATGAAT